>BHFT01069833.1:53263-78859 GCA_004320025.1 Laticauda laticaudata
GGGGGGGGGGGGGGGAGAGAGAAAGAGAGAGAGACTTTTGGCTTCATGCAAGGAAAGCAGCAGAAGCCTTTCTTTCTCTCCCCCAAACTCCGCCAGAAATGAGTCTTTGTGATACTTGTCGCAGCCTCTTGGACCAGCATGCCTCTTGGAGCAGGCTGCCTTGCAGGGTTCCAAAGACTCATTTCTGGCAGAGTTTGGGGGAGAGAAATAAAGACTTCTGTGCTTTCCTTGTGTGCAGCCAAAAGCAGCAGAAGAAAGAAGTGGAAAGAAGCAGCCCGCTGGCCAGGTGAGGCACATGGGGTGAGTGTGGTAAGTTCCCGGCCTCCAGCCTTTCCCCCCTTTCCCTCACTGCCTCATGTTGTTCGCAATGCAAGCGATGCAAGCCTTGTGTTCCTGCAGGCCATGTGGCGACACAGCCTTATGTTCCTGCACAGCCTGGATTAATTGCTTTGGGGGGTGCTTTGGGGGTGACATTTCTCTGTGGACCAAAATTTTCTCATGGACCACCAGTGGTCCCCGGCCCACTGGTTGGTGACCACTGCATTAGAAAATGTGTTTCAGAGTATTTATCTGCAAGAATGTCTTTGACCACACAAAGTCACCCTGGGATGTTACAGACTGCCCTGAAGTTTAAGTTTGGGTGACAGACAATCAACTGACAATCAGTGAGGGGAATCACTTGATTGAACACTTTTCTGTTTGTTTAAATGCCTCCAATTTTTCCTAGTTATATAACATTGCTAAATAATTATTTAAATATTAAAACATGCAACTAAAGTTTTGCAGAAAAATTTCAGGAACACAAGAATTACCCTTCTTTCTCTTTCCATGTAAAAGGCATGCAATCACAGGAGGGCAAATAAAAATATATTATTATGCAGCAAAAGTCAAAAAATTGGAATTAATTTTCTCAAATTTCAAACTAGAATCATCATGTTCCAATAACAGTCTCTTGAAAGCTTCACTGTCTTTGCTTACTTTGGCTAGGACCCTGGAAAAACATGCTATTCTTAAAACAACAATGGTCAGCTTCACCTCATTTGACCTAAAGGGCAGTCACTAACAAAGCCACAGCAGCTGCTTTTCCAAGCAACTGTTTCAATGCTAAGTATAGGAGAAGTGCTACCTCTTAGCCCTGAAAGTTTCAAAAGAGAGTAATAGCCTTTGGAAACAGGCAGGCAAGCAGAATTATACTGCAGTTCCAGATGGAAATATACAGGTTTCCTACTTTTCATTCTACTATAAGATGCAACCAGAGTAAATAGCAGCTGCAGGAGATCACCAAGTAGTTGCATTACTTCATTGTTCTGAACCTCTTCATGTTTGGAGTCACAGCATTCACATTTGGATAATGTGATATTAATTAACCTGACATTCATGAAAACTATCAAAATTAACCCTGACATTCATGAAAACTATCAAAATCTAGTTAGTAAAATACAATAGGAATCATTTTCTGTGTAACTGGTTTCTGTGCACTGGAATGGAAAAACAGAGAAAAGATGCCTTCAAGCACCCAGGGGTGAGGTACGGTAGTCTGGATCCAAAGATTCTTTACACTCTATTGCAGGAGAAGAGGTTTCCAAAGACTGTCAGGAGGGTGTGGGATGAATCTTCCTCCAGAAGCCCTCCCTGGATGTAGAGGGAGGATGTAGACACCTACTGTCCACTCTACAATCTTCCTTTTCTGGTGGGAAACTATGCTTCACTGCACACATTAATTTCAGCCTAGAGGAAATGAAAGATTCAAGCTGTTATGGGATGGCTTTAATTATTGTAATGGATGACAATTAACAGGATCTTGATAGAGCAGTGCATCTCTCCTGATCTTCTAAGATCTTTCAGTGGTCTCTCACATCATCAATCATTATAATTTTCTGGATCAGCTACTAGTTCTGGGGAATGGAGACACTATTTTGCCATGGTCCTGCTTCTTCGTTAATGGGAAATTTTAGTCAGTGAAGGGAGGATGAAGAGATTGGCTTGGTGGCAACTTGCTTGTGCTGTGCCAGAGAAGTCTATCCTCTCTCCTCTACTATTTAATATTTTAATTAAGACACTGGGAGAAAGTATGCAACAGTTTGGGGTTTACTCTGGGCCACACTGATATGATCTTTGTCACAGTTTGTAGAAATCCAGCCATGCACAAACAAATAATTCAGCAGCATTCATTATATAGAAGAAATTTCTTTATATTCAAACGTGATGCATCTATACAATACCCATGCAACTTTTGCAGTATGGTAGAGAGAAAAAGAAGCAAGTACAAGAAGAACTCCTTTTATACACAGAATAGTTAAGCTAAGCCACGCTGAGGCTCTAAACTGTCTCAGTCACCAAACAGTCCCCATTGGCTGACTTGTTGCCATGTCTATTCCAGTTCATAAATTGTTATACACTGGCAATCTTGAAGTCTTATTGCAATACATAGAAGCTGTAAGAATCTGGTTGGGAGAGAAGAGGCTAAAATTGAACTTTGTTTATCCATTGAGGTTCACATCTGCTTCTCTTGAAGGGAAAACATATCCCTGAAGGATCAGGGGACTTGGAGTACTTTACAGTTCCTACTGGAACAGAAAATAATGCTTGTGGCCAGAAGAGACTGGGTCTTTGTTAATGTGCCAATTGCAGCTCTACCTGGGGCAAGATAATTTTGTTACAGTGACTCGCTACATCAGTTTGGATTACTATAAAGCATGGGTGTCACTCGTGATCATGAGATGTTTCACAATTTTTTTCCTTCACTGAACTGGGGTGGGCGTGGCCTGCGTATCTGGCCCACAGACTGTCAGTTTGATACCCCTGTCATAAAGTTCTCTACACTGGGGCAAGACCACTCAAAGCAGGCTGTCAAACCCCCGGCCCATGGGCCAGATCCATCATCTGCTGCCTAGTTTAGCGAAGAGGGGAAAAGTCCTGATATGTCACCGTGATGATATGAGTTTGACACCCCTGATCTAGTTGTTCCATAGTGAGGCAACTGATAGGAACACAGCACAACCAAGCCAAACATGGATATTTTAATGATTTACAGCATCAAACTCAAGGCCCAGGGGCCAGATCCAGCCCACAGGGTGCTTAGATCTGGCCCACGGGCCTGCCCTGGAAACAGCAAAGGACCAGCCTGCAGTGCCTCTGCCAGAAAAAAGGGAACTCAAGAGGGTGGCCTTCCCGAGCTCCCTTTTCGCTGGCAGAGGGCTACAGGAGGCTGTCACAGCCGAAAATGGAGCCCGGGAAGGCCATCAAGGCTGAAAATGGAGCCTCGATGAGTGACATCGAGGTGGCCATGCCCCTGTGGCCGCAGCACCCCCAGCTCCCCAAGGTCAAACACAATCCTGATGGGGCCCTCAATGAAATCAAGTTCGACACCCCTGGTTTACAATATTGTATTTCCTACAAGAATTCTTCAAGATTCCAATGGGGTATAAATAAATAAGCAACAAAGCACTCGTACTATAATGACACTTATATCTAGAGCTAGTTAACTGAAGTTAAAACAGAGGGAAATAATTCAGAAAAGTTAGATACAGAATTTAAACATGAGTCCCTATAAGCAAAGATTAAATGTGTGAAGAATGATGAGCAGCATTGTTTGGTTGTGATAGCTTCATGATTTTGAGTCTTTTCTGGACTAAGGTTGGAAAGGGAAGATAATGTTGAGGTGAGGAGGCCTTTAGTTTTTCACTTGAAAATTCAGCCTTAAGAATCAGCAGTCAAAGGAAGCTACTTATACAATGAGATTTGATGAATGTAGACATCTACAGCTGAAAATGCTTACAAATGGGTTCACACTGATGTCCTTCTATATCCTATTCTTTTATTGTTATGTAACTACCTCATTCACCCACCTCATTCAGATTACGTCTAGGAGGGGGAAGTCCATTCTATGTTGACTTTATTTGGGGAAGAAACCCACTCCTGCAGTGGGCAAATGGGCACATGCCAGTGTTGACTCCTGGCAATTACCTGGCCAACTCTTGGCAATAGAGAATGACTAACCCAAGTCACCCTACTGAGTTTGTGCCTAAGGCAGAACTAGAAATCAGTCTCCCAGTTCCTAGGATTTTTTAAAGCCATGGGCAAATTTTAATCAGTGGAAAAACTGATGGAAAGGAATAGCAATCCCTCCTTGCAGACAGTGCTCCTAATCTGAATTAAGTCACCAAATATTTACATTGAAGTAAAAGAAAACTGGAAAATGTCCTGCTCATTATGTACTTTTTGTATCATGAGGTTTGCATTAGAGGCCCAATGGCCCACTTCAAAAATAGTCTTGGTATTCCTCACAAGCATTCTTCACAAGTGTTGTAATTTTGATCTGAAGAATCAGACTCAAGATATTCAGTAGGTTTGGTGCTTTCTGATTCAGTGCTTCACTGCTTTTGCTGAATATTTTACTCCATGTGTAACTTGAATAAAAATTTGAGTGGATGAGAAAATGAGACCAGCAACCCTACAAGCCCCAGCTTCCTGACTGCCAGCTTGCTCATCGGACTTGAGAAAAGCCTGAGCTGCTGTTCACTGCAGTGGGAGCATCCCTGATGGATTCCTTGTCAATGATTATTCAATTTCCAGCTTGACCTTTCGATTCTAAATAACATGGTAATATCAATGTGGCCCAGCCTGCAGCTCAAGTGCAGAATTAACTGTATCAGCTGCTCACAGGAGATCTGCAAAACCCCAGAGGCAACTGAGCTCAGCCAGCCTTTTTAACCAGCTCTAGGAATTATCTCCTCCTTCTGCAGCCCTTCTAATGTTAGTCTAAATATCATTGCGCTCCTAGCTGTTTAATTCTAATAAATACTCATCTATTCTCCAAAGAAACAAATGTTAGGTCTCAGGTGGGGCCTGATCTTGTCTTCAGCCAGAAGGGAGAAATAGAGGGAAGGCAGCTGCTGTTGGCCATCAAAGCTTCATCCCCATTTGAGGAAACTGGAGACATGGGGGTGGGGGAAGCAGCATATATGCATATAGTCAGACAGAATAATAGAATTTGGCAAAAGGCTAGAGGTGAGCAAAATAGCTATTTGATCTTTCTGGATTGTGAACGGCTGTGATGCAAAAGGGAGTTTATTTCACAATCAATGGGCAAGCTGGTTGTGGCTTTCACTGAATAAATCAGCTATTAACCCAGGTGGGATGGGATGAATGCTCTGTCCATGTTCTGGCATTTGTTATGTCAAAAATCATATTTCACTAATGCAAATGTCCTTAACATGTATATATTTGTGAATAGTATATGTTGATCTTAAAAAAAGAAAAAGATCAAATTGTATAATCAGATAGTTGTATCATGCAAAATTGCTGGTATTACAAGTAGTCTTTGACTTACAACCATTTGCTTAATGACCATTCAAAGTTATAATGGCACTGAAAAAAGTGACTTATCACTGTTTTTTATACTTAGAAACATTGCATGTTTCTAAGTCATGTGATCAACATTTGGATGCTTGGCAACTAGCATGTTTTTATGACAGTTGCAATGATCAATTTTCAACTCTTGGACGACTAAAATCAATGGGGAAGCAACAACCAGGTTATTAACTTAACAGCTGTGTCAGGAAAGGTCATAAAATGGAGCAAAACTCATTTAACAACTCTCTTGTTTAGCAATGGAAATGTTGGCTTCAATTGTGTCATAAGTTGAGGACTATCTATATCAGTGTAAAAATCAGATGTCCAATCTTGCTGATAAGTCCCTTAGATGGAACTTCATGACAATAAATGTATTTACATTCACAAAAAAAAAATCTTTTGCTTCTTTTAATGAAACAGAAAATCAAAAAATATGTTTTGTTCCATGTAGTACAGAAATTAATTCTATTTGGTGTCATTCCTGGTATCTTGTATTTCTTCTTTCAGTTTTGAGCGGCAGTTCCCAAACCATTTTCTCCATTGTAAAACATTTGTCAACCTACTGACAAATGTAAAAGACAACATCTGTAAAGAAATGCAGACGTTGTATTGTACTCCACAAAATATTGAAGAACGTCTGAATTGTACACTTTACTCAAATAAAAGAGCCAGTGTGATTAATAAATCATTAAGCTCTTACCTGTTAAATGAAGATATCAGAGCCTTTCTAATGTTATTTATTTATTTTAAATAAATAATAAACTCAGGGTGACAAATTTATGATTTTACTCTCACATCAAATGAACAAAGCTCCTTTAGATTTAGGAAAATATGTGTCTCAAGTTTATTCAGGACAGTAGTACTGTGAAACTCAGTTGCCATATAAAAGCTCTTCATGCTACCACTGGATATTTGATCATCTCCATGAAGCCTTCAGCACAGGGGGTGGGATTCAAATTTTTTAACAACCGATTCTGTGGGCATGGCTAAGTTGGTGGGCGTGGCTTGGTGGTCATGTTATTGGCTGGCATGGCCAACTCAATATCACTTACATTGAGGCACACATCTCCTCACCTGGCCTCTCATGACTGTGGGGATGCTGCAACAGTCATGTGAAAAATGGTCATTAGTCACTTTTTTCAGTGCCATTGTAACTTTGAATGGTCACTCCACATAAGCAAAGTACCAGCAAAGGAGGGGAAAAAATGTCCAGAGAAGTTCTTGGGACAGAAAGTCTAGTCATGCCAAGAATGTAATAAAGTTTAACGGAGAGGCAGTTTCTGTAAGCAACACCAGAATGTTTCCTTCCTGCCTTCCTAATAGGATTAGGCCAGTAATTTCTTCTAACAACCAGTTCTCCGAACTGCTTAGAATGTTAACAACTGGTTCTAGCAAATGGGTGCGAACTGGTAGAATCCCACCCCTGCTTCAGCACCACCACCCCTCAGCTATACATCTAGAAGCTCTAGTTTCTGCCAGCTCTCCACCATTAGTTAATCAGAACATACAATATATATAAGTTGCCCCATCACACCACCGGTCAGTTTGTGAAGCAGCAAAAAGGAGGTTACGGTTTATCAATCAAATCTGAGGCAGACTAGCACTAGACTAGTTCTGCCATTAGACCCAACTTTTCTGAACAACTGCATGTGCTTTTTAAAAATCTAGATAATCTTCAGAAGATTTCTGATAGCATATGCAAAGATTTCACAAAGTTCAGCATCTGCTTCCCAAAATATCTAGTAGAAGCAGCAGATAAATGATCCATCTCTGACAAGAGATACTAACAAAGACATCCTGGACAAGCTTAGAAACAAACTCAGAAGATTTTCTAGTATAACCTCCTGTTAAAGCAATTGTTGGAAGTTAAAACCCACCCCTCTCCTAGGAAAATGAAATATTTTAGGATATACTAAAAAGACAGAATATTTCCCCTAAAAAGAAATGTAAAAACTCAGAGGCAGAAACTCAGCCCCCACCTTTGCTAATGGACCATTACTCTGATCAGGGCCCAGTTTATTTTATATAACAAAGATCTACTCCAGGTAGAACTATAATAGGAATTGCCCAAGGCCCTTTCATTACATAATCATCATCATCATCCAGCAAGGCTCAACCAAGCCTGGGATTCAGGACAGCCAACAGAGTTGCCCCTGCATGGCCCCATGGGAATCTGACAACCAATCAGAATACAAGCTCAAATTCAAATCCCAACAGAGGGCATAAAACAAAGGGACTCTCAGCATCTCTTCCCTTTTCTTCTTTTCTTTCACCCAACATCTTGAAGCACGTGATCATCCTTTTTACTTTGGAACTCCAAGCCATGTGGTTCTGTCCACCATTAAATCATGTTTCCAAATAGCCTCCATGTTTCCAGTGTCTTTTTCCCCACTTGGAACTGAACCCAGAAGATGATTCTTCCTGCACAGGAGACCCTATACTATTCCAAACAAATGGCTGTCCAATCTCTATTTGAAAACCTCCAATGATGGAGCACCCACAACTTCTACAAAAAAGCTATTCCACTAATTAAGTGTTCTCACTGTCAAGAAATTTCTCCTTAATTCCAGGTTGGGTCTCTCTTTAAATGAACTTCCACCTGTTGCTTGTTGTCCTGCCATCAGGTGCTTTGGAGAATAAGTCAACCCCCTCTTCTCTATGACAGCCCTTCCAATCTGGAAGACATATGCCTCAAAATACTCATCTGGTCTGTATTTTGATTTTTTGAGAGGTTTTGACTTTATGGCATTGCCTTCTACTAGCAAAGCTACCATTAATTTGTTCTGTCCAGCTCAATTCTTGTTTTCCTTCCACTGCCTGGTCCTCCTCACCCAGTAGATGGTGAAAAACCACAATGGCCACAGCAAGCAAGTGAGGCATCAAGTAGGTTTTAATTTTTTGTTGCTTTTTATTGTTTTTATTCTGTTTTAAACTGTTAATCATCCCGAGTTATGCATACAGAATGAGTAGTCATAAGTTAATTAAATAAATAAACATGCACTTAGCTTGATTTGGTTGAAAATATCTCTAATGTTATCTTGTATGGAAATGTTTATTTCTCAGAGACTAAGTAATTAGTTGTTGGTAAGAGATCTTTAGATCAGTTAAAATTAAACTAGTACAGCCTGGGGTTTGAATAGCATGACTTTCTATGATATGATAAAGTTAAGGTTAAGGCAGTATTTTAAAATCACTATATTAGAAATTCCATATTGAGCATCTGGAATAGATATAAGCCCAGACAAGATTGTGCATGAAAAAGTATTTTATAGAAAAGACATAGAAAACAAAGAAAGATGGTTAACTTATCAAGATTTCTTACAACAAGAGCATGGAGATATAAGATGAAATAAATTGCAGAGAGATTTACAGTAGTTTTCAATGGTTAAGAAAAAGGTTTAAGGTAGATAATAGGAAATTCTGAATTGAACAGCACAAGACATAATTTGAAATTGAACTATGTACAAATAAACATGTAATTGCTAAAAAGCTTAAATTTTGAAACAAAAGAAAATAAAGTGAAAGATAAAATATATTACCAGTTGTTCCAAGAACTTTGGAACTTCCGGTAATATATTGATAGAACAGTGGTAAAATATGTGGCTGAAAGGACTAAAATTTACCTCATAATTCAAACAAAGAAGTGATTGGTACATGGCTTGAGAAAATTATCTAGAATATAAACAGACAGTCCTCAACTTATGACCACAATTGAACTGAACATTTCTGTTGCTACGTGAGACATTTTCCCATTTTACAACCTTTCTTGCCACATTTGTTAAGCCCATGTCCCACTGCACCAACGGATGCAAAGAGGATGTAAAACGGAGAAAAACACTTGCCATCCATTGGAAAACATGATGCATCCATTGTGTACTCACTGCGTACGTCTTTCATACCCTCTATCCGTTAAACATCCGTCTATTGCTATTTCATCCTCTCAAAAAGTTTTGAGCTGCACAAATCTTTTTGAGCGGATGAACTTTCCGCCGCGTACGATCTACATCCGCCACACATACGGGCAACAAACGTTCTATGTCCGTTGTCATCCGTTACACATCCGATGTATCATCTCGGCATCCTCTGGGCATCTGCGCAACTCACATCCGCTCCAGCGGAAAGTGGAAAGAGGGAGGAAGCAAAAGGTATGCGGAACGTCCACACAGCGTTAGTAGCACGGACATAGAAAGGATGAAAGCAGATGTAGCTCGGATATAAAGCATTAAAACGGACAAAACATTCGCATATGGGATGTTATCTCAGATATTTAGGATGTCTGGAGGCATTGTCTAGAGTATGTGGAAGGACACCAGCAGAAAACCGACATTTCCTATAAAAGGGGGGAGGAAATCACCTGGATCTGCACTATTTCAGTCCAGCGCTCTCCTGCGGTGCAGGACCTCTTCAGCCTTGCTCGTTGCTCTTCCACATCAATACCCATCGATTCCACCCATGGATCATCGCACACTCCTTTTGGATATAGCCCCCACTCATTCACAACACCAAGAACCAAGCCCTGTTCAGAACTGTTTCACCTTCTATTTGCAAGGAGTAAGAGAAGACGTCAAGCTGTCTGAGGCCAAAATGATGGATTCAGGCAGAAGAGTGGATGGTTTGGGCTCAATGGACAAACTGATGTGGGAGCTGAGGAATGAAGACCCTCGTGCATTCCAGCACTTCATGAGGATGGCCTCCAGCCAATGTTTGGACGAAGTTGTGGAGCGGCTGAGACCCCGGTGACCAGGCGAAAGACCAAACTTCTGTCCAGCTGGATCCTGGACGGGAAGGTGGTGGGGCTGGACTCGTGCCAACCTAAAGCCTCTGGGACCACATACAGAAACACTGCAGTACGCCTTGGAGGGTGCCAACACAACACCCATCAAGCATTGTGGTCAGAGAAGTGGTGCACTCTTTACTGAAATACCTGGAGGAGCTCCTCCAGTTGTCCCAACCCACTGAAGAAGGTTGGAGAAAGTTGCAGAGCAGTGGATTCAGAGGTGGAAACTTCCCCACACCATTGGAAGCCAAGATGGGAAAAGCACTGTGTGCCTGCAAAAGCTCCAGCCAACTCAGTCCACTTATTTCAACTACAAGGGCTTCTTCAGCATCATCCTCTTTTGCCATGGTTGATGCTGACGGACAAGTTGCATGAACCTATCGAAATGCTTCAGGCAATGGTCGCTTCAGATGCCCAGGTATACAATGCCAGTGACCTCAAGGAGGGGCTGAACGCAATTCATCATTGGGTTTTTCCAGATCCAGAACCCCCTAACCCAACGACACAACAAGATGTGCCCTTACTTCACGTGGGTGATGACGCCTTCTTCCTCAGAATCTACCTCATGAAGCCTATACTTCCAAATACCTCACCCGTGAAGAGAGGACTGCAACTAACAGGGCTGTCCAGGGGCAACGGGTGGTGGAGAACGCCCTTTGGCATCCTGGCAACAGGTTCCAGGTACTTTCTCACCACCATGAAGGCAATCACTCAGAAGAACTGTGAGGAGCATCCGTTCGGAAGCTTGCTGCATCCTGCACAATCTCATGCGCAAACCCGGCTACCCAGTGTGCAGACAAAGCTTGTGGACCGTTTCAACAAGGGAAAATGGACATGGAGCGCTGGTGAATAGAGGCAAGGACAAAACCTGATAAACCCACTCTGATGCAAGGCCCCAACAGAGCTTCACGTGAAGGGGAAGAAAGCAGCGCAAACCTCCTGAAAACTACTGTTCAACTCCCCATCATGGAAAGCAGTGGAGTGGCAAGACAGGATGGTAGAATTGCTTTAATGGCATTGCTTCCTTCAGCCTGTCTCATCACACGGTGTGAAGCACCTTGGCCATTGATGTTTGAGTGCCTTACAAGGAATAGTTCATTAATCAAAGGGTTTTTGTTTATTTTGAATGTGGGTTGATCAATGAATAAAATTGTTATTTATAATAAGGGCCATTATGTGTGCAGCTGGTGAGGGTGGACCATACCAGTCCCCACTATTCTTGCACTGGAGGGCTTATCTATTCCCACAAACTATCCTTACCCATCCCACAACTATCCTTACCCCATCCACAGCTATCCATCCCACAGCTGTCCTTTACGAATCCCGACAAGCATTCAAAAGGCTTAACCCTTTTTTCAAAGTTTTTTCCCAACACTTTATTAAGTAAAAAAAATAACAAGTATGTTGAAAGCAAATGATTAACCCTTATTAATAACCAAACTGTATGACCTTATTAAAAAGCAAAATGACCCAAGTAAAGTGTCAAGCAAGAATAAAGTGAACAGGTAACAACTTCAGTCTCTGCCTCTTCTCAGTTCACTCTGAGGCTTGCCCATTGGTCTCAGAATGTAAAGGGGCCCCGGGACTTGGGAGGTGCTTTCGTTGCTGGAAGGCTGGTCTGAGGCGCCATTGGGGTGCCTGGTCCCGAGAGTACAACAGGAGATGGTGTGTTTGCAGGAAGCTCTCAGAGAGCTGACTCAGTCCCATCAGGTTGAGAGGCCCTTCATCAAGTTACCTGGGATGTGAGGCCCAAAGATAATGACAGATTTTCTGATGAAGGGGCTTTGGGGGGGGGGGGCTTTGTGGTGGTGGAGGAAGGAGAGGAGTGTAGTGGGGCTGTTCTGGTCTACGCTGGGTCAGGGTGAGGCGTCTGTGGCGTCTCTGGCATGGCAATGAACCTGGGCCTTCATGGGGAAGGCTGCCTCTGCTGTGGGAAGTCCTGGGTAGTGGGAGGCTTGCGTATGTGAGGGGCTGTTGAAAATCCGTGGAAGGGCTGTTGAACATACTGGGTGGAGGAGCAGACCTGGAGTGGGTAGGAAGCAGGTTCAGCTTTGGCCTGGAGGGTGTGCAGAAAAGCTGTGATTTTTCCTCTCCTTCATGGACCTGGTACTGGGGCCTCGGCATGTCCATGAGGGTCTGGCTCAAAGTTAGTGATGAAAGGGCTTGTGTGTTCAGGATGGTTATGTCGAAGTGGAACCAAGCTGGGAAGGAGATCTGTGCTGGCTTATAATGTGTCCCTGATCTCCAAGAGGAAGTGTGGCTCTTTGTCCCTCCGGTCTTGCCTCTCTTGCCTCGCTTTCTGTGGAATGGTGGAGCTGGGTGTGGTGTAGGTTGGTCTCTGGTGGCTGCTTCTTCTTGCTCATCTAGACAGGGGATGGCCTCCATGTCCTCCGGCATGGGAGGCAAGCTGGTCGGGAGGATGGTCTGTCGTGGGGCCCTCAAAAACACCTGCCTGGACATAGAAGGGCTGTCACCTGGCTGGAAGAGAGTGGCTCTCTGGGGCCTGTCTGAGGAGAGGGTTGACAACAGGAGAATTGCCTCCCTCGTTTGCCGAATCTCACCCTTCCAGAAGCTTGCACTTGGCCATGACATAGGGTCTCCCAGTCTTTTGAGCTTTGACAGTGGCCTGCCCAGATTTCTGTCAGGTGCAGGCTTGCCATACCAAGGTGTGCATTGTGCTTCCACCATCCAAAGGAAGTTACATCTGAAGTGTAGCCAGGCTCTTCCGCCTTCTCTCTCCAAAGCTGCCTGCTTTCTCTTGGTGTTCGCGATAGAGCCTGTTTGGCCCTTCCTCCACAGGTACTCGTTCTCCCTCCAACCATTCCAGCACCTCCTCCCTCATGGTCTTCCGGAAAGGAGTACTGTGTTACCTCTCTCCCTTCTCCCTTCCTTTGCCTCTTCCTCCCTTCTGGGCAGGGACTTCAGGGCCTTCCAGCAGCAGGCTTTTGAGGGCCTTGGGCTGGCCATCACAAGCACCCAGCAGAAAGGAGAAAGCACCAGCAGCAGGAGAACACCAGCAGCACCAGCCAGCACCAGCAGCCACCGGCAGCACCGGCAGCACCTGCAAGCACCGGCGGTATCTACTATTCAGGAGAAGCTCCGCAGCAAGCAGGAGAAGCACCAGGCGCACTAGCAGGGAGAAGCACCGCAGCTTCAGAGTCACAACCAGGGGGTAGGATGGTGGTTCTGTCCTTTCTTTGCCAGGGCTGGCAGGAGTAGGCAACAGGCTTCCTCTTCTTCCCCATGGTGTTCTCTCAAGATTGTCTCTGCAGCAGGTCTTTCCTCTGAATGGTGACTGCTTGTGAGCGCATGCTTTTATAATCCGTGAGTGATGCATTTCATCCTCCTGCATGCGCAGTGAACGCTTTGCATCTGCCTTACGCATCTGCGAGGGCATCCGCTATTGCCATCCTATAGGCGTCCGTGAGTGCAACCCGCTTCATTCCACTATGCATCCGCTCCTTCTGCTACATGTCCGCTTCGCTATTCTTCCCCCGGAAGCCCTGTGGATGTGTGCTCCGGCTTCCAATCCACTTCCATCCGTTAGGGCTTCCTACGAACATTCTGCTTTACATCCTGCTACATCCTCCCCATGTCCGTCCTTTCTGTTGTGTTCGCATTCTGTTTAGTTTATGCAAATTTGGGACACTTTTGAGAGCGGATAACAACAGATGGAGCCACCCCTGAAATTTTGCTCATCCGCTGCATCCTTTCTGCATACGTTTTGCATCCATCGGCCAGTGTGACCTAGCCTTTAACTGAAGCACTTTAGCTGTTAATATCGTAACACAGTTGTTTAGTGAATTTGGGATTTCCCATTGATATGACATGGCTACTGAGAGGACCTTTGGCAGGAGATGAATGATTCCAATACCACAGAGACGAACTGTCTTTGAGCAATGGGCTAGTGTGCATGGGAAGTATACTGTATGTCCCGACCAACCAGACAACCCTAGTACTGCAGTGCAACCACAATGTGAAAGCAGTAGGGCATTTTGGATTCATAAAGACACTTAGTAAAGCAACAATTTTGGTGACCAGTATGAAGAAAGACATAGAAATCTATGTAGTCATCTGCCCTTTGTGTGCATTGGCAAAAGGTTGCCTGGCAAGCCTCCAGGGCTGCTACAGACTGTGGTCAACCCTATGGATATTTATGGACTTTATTGTGGAGTTGTCAGAGAGTGCTGGGAATACTGTAATCAATGAGGACCTATTTTGTAAGCAGGCCCACTTTGTGGCTTGTTGTAGGATTCCCTCTGCTTGGTTCCTAGTCAGGCTCTTTATGCAACCTGTTCATGGCATTCTTAAACACATTATTTCAGATCAAGGAGTGCAATTCACATCAAAATTTTGGCATGAATTCCTGAACTTGCTAGGCTCCTCCCAGGGATTTAGTTCTGCTCACCATCCTTAAATGAATGGAGCCTGTGAACACACAAATGCAGTCGGGAGCAATACCTTTGATGCTATGTAAACTACCAGCAAGACAATTGGGCTGAATTTTCATGTAAAATTGTTAGAATTGGCTTTTCCACTTCTGTACCCACATGCAACAAGTGGAGACTATTTTTTTAATTATTATTTATATTATATATAAGTATTTTTAAATATTTGTAAAATTAAAGACTAATTAAACTGGTCCTTTAAATTTTGAAGAATGTAAGAATGGGAGATTACCCATAACTGATATGAATGACAGCTCCTCACAAGGAGACTAAAACAGCAGTCTCTTATGGAATTGAGTGCCAGGAGCTGAGGAATACAACATTTTTGTTGTCAGCAGTAGCAGAGCCTTTAAATAAGGCCAGAGCCAGCCAAACTCATTTGTTAATTGCATTTGGAAGCATTCAATTTGACTAACTTATAGATATTAAAGACCTTCAAAATGGCAAGCTTAATTTGATTCCAGGTAAGCTTGCTGCAGTCATATCACAAAAATTTCTAAACATAGCTATAGAATTACATCACTCATCAGTTTTTCTTCTTTTGCTTCTTAGGTATCACCAAGAGAAAAGATGTTATATCTTTCTGGTCACTTCACAGATTCTCAGGTTAGTTAATTAGAATATAATTTGTTATATAGTTATATAGTTATATAATATAATGATTTTCTCTTAATTCACCCATTGAAATCCACTGGCACATTTCTGTTATCTCTGCTTGCTCACTCACTCACTCACTCAGTTTGCTTATTCCACATAATATCTTATATAATACTTTATATTCATTTCCACTAACCTCTATGCACAGAAACATATAATCATCTATAATAAACAAACAGAACATAACCTTCCGATCATCAGCTAGTCAAAAATGGTGTTTTCATCCCTCATCCCTCAAATACATAGTTTTATGATCATTTTTTTTATTTTATATGAGTTTCACCGGCAATGAATTATTTGTGCATCTGTTTTACTGTTGTTGCTGTTTCATATTGTTCTTTCCAATAATAATTGATTTTATATTTTCTCTTGTGTCCATTAGTATTGTCTTGTATTCAGTTCTAAGCAAGGAACATGCTTACATATGTTAGAGAGTTATACATGTTTTATGCATAAATTACAATCAGATACCATTGTGAGGAGTTCCAGTTCCTGAAAACTATTACATGAGAAGCAAATGCAAAAGACTGGGAAGCAAATGCAAGTAGAGAAACTGTTTATACTCATCCATACATTCCCCTAATTTCTTACTTTTTCATTAATAATATATTTGCAGGTTTCAATTGTAAGAATGTATAAATAATTATTATTTATGTGTTTTAGGATCTTATTTGAGTAAATCATACTGGAGGTTTCTTTCATCTCCTTTCTCACTTTTCATGGAAAGTTGGATTTGATTTGGTTTAAGAACTTAGTAATATTGAATGCCAACATTTCTTCTGGGTGAGAACACAGTAATCAGGGAGTCCAGATAATATTTTGCAATGCACTTACATTTCAATACATTGAGAACTTCTAAATCCAAAGCAAGTAGTTTCATCTGCATCTTGGTATAATAGGTAAAGTTTTAAAAACTGTTCAGTTAAGCTGAGTTGAGCTGGCAGTCTTACTTCCTTCACTGTCAACTTGATGAGCAACTCTGCATTCATGTAGTGTACATGGATTTCTTCATGCATTGTGATCTTTCAAATCTATTCACTTTTAGAATTGCTGAGTGATTATTGTATCCCAAGCAATCAGTATTCAGGTTATGACATCTTTCCTTCGCCATCCATGGGCACACTGCCATAAAAATTGTCAACAAGAATTGTCAAAGAACAGGGAATTCTAGCTGGCCTCTTCATTCTCTCTCTTGCCATCCAGCATAACCAGCTATCAGGCCCTATAAGAAATTTTGTCAGTCAGATCTGGCCTTATTTAGCTAAGTATGTGTCAAACACAATAATCTGATGTCAAACTTTGATTTATAGATAATCCAATACAGTTGAAATTTAATGACAATATTTATCTGTCAAGAAATGATCTGATAAGATATTGTCTCCATGTTTTCAACCAGTATTTTCAGCTGTTGAGGAGTATGTGTGCCTTTCATAACTGCTTAGAGCACTTTACATGATTTCTTTGTTAATTATAAGTACATCCATCATCAAGAAAAGAAGCTAGTTGTAGGACTTGAAATAATAAATTATAATCTAGGAATTCTTTCCTTTGAGCATGGAACTAATTGGCCATAAGCCAGACATTAAAGCTCAATTTCTCCACATGTGGTTTAAAATAGCTTACTTTACAGGTTTGTTGATACAGTAAATACAGGTGACTACCTCATAATTGACTTATGACCACAACTGAACCCAAACTTTATGTTGCGAACAAACTTTGTTCAGTGAGTTTGCCCCATTTTATGATTTTTCTTGCCACAATTGTTAAGTTGAACTATTGCAATTCTGCCAAATAAAGAAATCTGCATTTTGCTCCATATCTCCAAATCTCTTCCTATTTGTTGTAATAGTTTAACATAATTGTCTTCTNAAGTTATTTTTTGGGTCTTTACCATATACCTAAATATTTAATCTTATTGACAATTTGTAGTCCCATTATTTCTTCTAGTTCTTTTTGTTTATTATTTGTTATATTTTTAACTAATATTTTGGTTTTTTCTTTATTGATTTTCAACCCTGCTAGTTTACCAAATTTATACATTTTCTATTTTATTATATTATTCCAAATTATTTTAACTTCATAATCATTGTACTTTAGTACTATAAACTGTCACATTTGTATGTTTCATCTTAAATTCTAGTTAAAAAACACTTCTTCTATAAAGTGGTTTTCCCCTTGAAATATCAATATAAGTGCGCCACCTCTAAGTTACATATTCTGCAATCACATTTTCAATAAATTTTAAAACAAAAACCAGCGATTTACCTCGTTCTTGTAGTATTTCTTTCATTGTTCTATGTTCCATTTTTAATGCCAGAAAACATACCACTATTTTACAACTTTCTAATTAGCAATTTAATCCAAATAGTGTGTTTAAAGTTTATTCCTAACCATCAATTTTTATTTTCTTCCTCTCAAGTTTTAAGCCTCCGCTGATCCAAATGCTAAGTCCATATCAGAATCAACAAATAATCCAAGGGCAGAATCTTCCTGTATCTTTCTTAGCTACAATGTTTCAAAGTTCCTGCTTTATTGTATCATTTTTCCATACAGTTTTAAGCCCCTATCACACAGCACCAACGGATGGAAAGAGGATGTAAAATGGAGAGAAACCCTTGCCATCCATTGGTTAACGCGATGCTTCCGTTCTGTACTCACTGCGTCCGTTTTTCATCCTCTCTATCCGACAAGCATCCGTCTACTGACATTTCATCCACTCAAAAAGTTTTGAGCTGCACAGAACTTTTTGAGCAGAAAATGTATCCAACGCGTCCGTTCTGCATCCGCAACACATACAAGGAACATCCGTTCTACATCCAATGTCATCCGTTACGCGTTTGCTACATCCGCTAGGCATCTGCTGCGCATCCGCGTAACTCACATCTGCTCCAGCGGAAAACGGACACAGGGAGGAAGCGAAACAGACGCGGAATGGACACGCAGCATTAGTAGCACGGACGTAGAAAGGATGAAAGCGGATGCAGCATGCATACGAAGCATTAAAATGGAAAAAACGTTCGCATAGGGGATGTATCTCGGATATTTAGGATGTCTGCAGGATGCCTAGATGCAGAAAGGACACCGAGCAGTAAACCTATATTCGTATAAAAAGAGGGAGAAACTCACCTGGGATCTTCACTTTCAGTCCAGCCCAGCCCTGCGGTGCAGGACCTCTTCAGCCTGTGCCTCTTGCTCTTGCTTTTCCACAGGCCATCCAGTCATCTCCACCTATGGATCGTCACACACTCATTTTTGTAGCCACCATTCGTTCTTAATGCCCATCTAACAGGCCTCTTTTCACCTTGTTTTCGTGAAGAAAGGGAGGCAGCCAAGAAGGTCTTCGGGTTCACCGAAATGGATTCGCCAGAAGAGCGAGTAACCAGAGCTTGCTCATATAAACAAAGCTGATGGTGGAAGCTGAGGATGAAAGACACTCGTGCATTCCAGCACTTTCATGGATGCCTCCAGCCATGTGTTGATGAAGTTCTGTGCAGCGGCTGAAGACCCAGGTTGGACTTAAGACAAACATCAATTCTGGCCCAAGCCTGGACCCTGACTCAAGGTGGGCACTGCCTCTGTGCCACCTTGGCCTCAGGGACCACGTACAGGAAGCATGCAGTATGGACTGGAGGTACCACACACACCCATCAGGCATTTGGTCAGAGAAGTGGTGCCAAGGCATTCATCGGAAGAATACAAGGAGGAGCTCCCTTCCAGTGCCCCCTCCACTGAAAAAGGCTGGAAGAAAGTTGCAGAGCAGTGTATCAGAAGTGGAAACTTCCCCCCACACCGTTGGAGCCATAGGATGGCAAGCACGTGGCCTGCAAAGTGCTTCCAGCCAACTCCAGGGTTCACTATATCACAACTAAAAGGGCCTTTCTTCCGCATCATCCCTTCACCGATTGGTTCGATGCTGACTACAAGTTCATGTTACATTGATGCTTTCAGGCCCGGCTCATCTCAGATGCCCAGGTATAACAACGCCAGTCACCTCCAAGGAGGGGCTGGAACGCAACCTCATTCATGGGCTTCCAGATCCAGGGACCCCCTGCCCAACGACACACAAAGATGCTGCGCCTTACTTCACTCGGGGTGATGATGGCCTTCTCCCTCAGAACCAAACCTCATGAAAGCCCTACACTTCCAAGATGCCGTTCACCCGTGAAGAGGAGGATCTTGCAACTACAGCTGTCCACGGGGCAAGGCGGGTGGTGGAGAACTCCTTTGGCATCCTGGACAAACAAGTTCCACGGTACTTCTCAACCCCATGCAGCATCGCCCACAGACCGTGAGAACATCGTGGGAAGCTTGCTGCATTCCTGCACAATCTCATGCGCCACCCACTACCCAGTGTATGCAGAACAGGTTGTGAAACCTCCAACAAGGGAATGGGACATGGGAGCCTGGTGATGGAGGCAAGGGCGAAACCTGATAGACACTGAGGATGTGACAAGGTGCCCCAACAGAGCTTCACGTGAAGGAAGAAAAGCAGCGCAACCTCCTGAAACACTGGTGCAAACGCCCCATTCTGGAGCAAGTGGAGTGGCAAAGACAGGATGTAGATGCTTAATGGATGCTTCCTCCAGCCTGTCTCATCACACGGATGGATTGGGCCATGTATGTTGAGGTGGCCCTACCAATGAAACAGGGCATTTTATAAAAGAGCTGTGTTTTTATGTTGAAATGTGTGGATCAATGATTTAATTGTTATTGATAATAAAGGGCCAAGATAGGCAGATGTGGCACCTGGGAGGGTGGACCATTACAGGCCCAACTATGCTTGACTGGATTTATCTATCCACAGCTATTTACCCACCCAAAGGATACCTTGCCCATCCCACAGCTATTACCCATTCCAAGGGTATCCCTGCCCATCCCACAGCTATTTTACCCATTCCAAAGGTAGTCCCTTCCCATCCCACATGCTATCTTAACCATCCGTCCACAAGCTTGCAAAGGCTTAACCATTTCTAAAACAGTTCCCCAAGACCTATTGAACTAAAAGAACTGAAGCAGTGTAGATGAAGCAAGAAAAATCTTTGATTAATAAACAATTGGAAAAGAAAATGACCCAAGACTGTCCCAAGCAGAAGATAAAGTCATCATGGCTAGCAACCCAGTCATTCTGGCACTCTTCTCAGGTCAACTCCTTGAGGCATGCCACGGTCTCAGGGGTGAAGGCCAGGGTGCTGTGGAGGTGGCTGCTGCTGGAGTGCGTTGGGTCTGAGGCGGCCATTGGGATGCCTGACCCCGACGAAGGACAACAGGCAGATGGTGTGTGGAGGAAGCTCTCAGACAGGTGGCTCAGTTCCTTGTGATGTTGAGAGCCCCTTCCTCCAGGGGACATGGGGTGTCAGTCCCCAACACCAATGGACAGATGTTCTGAGGCTGGGCTTGGCTTGGCGGTGGAGAAGGAGGAGGTAGTGGGGATGTCTAGTCTGCAGGTTGAGCGATGTGAGGGCGTGGGGTGGCATCTGTGGTATGGGTGGCATCTGTGGCAATGGGGTGGGCATCTGTGGCGTGGAGCATCGGTGGCATTGGTGGCATTGTGTGGCATTTGTGGCATTGGTTGGCGCATGGTGGCGGTTATGATGAACCGTGCCTGGACTGGGAGGGCTGGCTGTGATGCTGGGCTCCTCGTAGCTGTAGCTTGTTACGGTGAGGGCCTGTGGAAAGACTTGGCAAGGGCAGTGAATCACCTGGGGTGGCGGAGCAGACCTGGACTGGGTGGGAGCGGGTTCCAGCTGGGTCTGGAGGGTTATTGAATGTAAGAACCAGTTAATCCTGTCCTGGATCACCTGGTTATGTTGATTTGCGACATGGATCCATTGAGGGTCTGGTTGCGTTATACAGGTGAGGAAGGGCTTGTGATTTGAGGATGGTATGTCGGATGTGTACCAAGCTGAGAGAGGGATCTACGCTGCTTCTGATGCTGTCCCTATCTCCGCAAAGGACAGTGTGGGCTCTGCCCCTCCAGTCTGGCTCTTTCTGCTGCTTTCTGTGGAGGTGGAGCTGGGGTGGATGTGGTTGGTCTCTGGTGAAGTGCCTTTCTCCTTGCTCCCACTGCATCAGGGGGGTTCCTCCACAGCTCCAACCACGGGGAGTGCCAGTGCTGTTGGTGGGTTCCATCGTTGGCACACTCCACAAACCTGCCTGGAACACAGGAACTGACTCTTGGCCAGAAAAGAGGACTGGCTTCTCCTGCGGGCTGCCTGAAGAGAAGGTTGTGAGAGGGGCTTGCTCCTCCGGTTGGCTGGTCTCACCCATTCCAAGAAGCTTGCACTTGGCCATCACATTGTCTTCTCGGTCCGTCAGCTTGACCGGTGGCCTGGCCAAGTTTCTTTTGGAGATGCAGCTTCCCATTACCAGGTGTGCATGTGCTGTCCACCAGCTTGAGGAGCCAACCTCCCGAAGTGTAGCCCAGGCTCTCCGCCCTTCTCTCTCCAAGCCGCCTGCTTCGCTTGGTGTCTCAATAGAGCCTGTGTCCCTTCCACCATAGGATTACTCGATTCTCCCTCAGCCATTTACATCCAAGCACCTCATCCTCATGTTCCTCTTCAATGGAGTTAGTGCCTCCTCTCCCCGTTCTCGTTTTCACGTTATGCCTCTTCCTCCCTCTGGCAGGGCCATCTGGGCCCTCATCAGAGGGGCTTCATAGGTTGTAGGGGCTGCTCCCCACACCACCACCAGGCAGCAAGTAGGCAACAAACAACAGTAGCAGCAAAAGCCAGGACAGCCAGCAGCCAGGCAGCATCAGCCAGCACCAGGATCAGCAGCAGAAGAGTACCAGCCACCAGCAGCACCAGCAAGGCCAGGCCCATCAGAAAAAAAAAAAACAGCAGCAGAGTAAGCACCAGGAAGCACCAGAGGACCAGCAGGGACCAAGGAGACAACCAGGAGGACCAGCAGGAACCAGAGCACCAGCAGGACCAGGAGCACCAGGAGCACAGCAGGACCAGCAGACCAGGATCAACGCCAGCCAGAGTAAGCACCAGCAGAAGCCCCAGCACAGGAGCAGCGCCAGCAAGATAAGCACCAGCAGAACCCCAGCAGCATCAGGAGCAGCGCCAGCAGAGTAAGCACCAGCAGAAGCCCCAGCACCAGGAGCAGCGCCAGCAGAGTAAGCACCAGCAGAAACCCCAGCACCAGGAGCAGCACCAGCAGAGTAAGCACCAGCAAAAGCCCCAGCACCAGGAGCAGCGCCAGCAGAAGCTCCAGCACCAGAAGAGTCAGCCCAAGCAGCAGAAGCCCCAGCAGAAGCAGAGTCAGGCCAGGGGGTGGATGGTGGCCCTGTCCCTCTTGCCAGGGGCTGCAGGAAGATGGCACAGGCTTCCTCTTCTTTCCCATGGTTGTGGCTGGCTGGCTGGCTGGAGCTGTGTCTGGCAGCAGTCTTTCCTCTGAATGGTGACCTGCTTGCGAGCTGCTTCCCTTTATATCCATGGGGCTGACGCAATGCATCCTCCCCGCATGCGCAGTGAACGCTTTGCATCCGCTAGGCACGCCTAGGCATCCGCTAGGCATCCGCTAGGCATCCGCTAGGCTTCCGCTCTGCATCCGCTTCATCTGCTCGGCATCCGCTCTGCATCCATTCCTTCCGTTGCATCTGCTTCGCTGTGCTCCCCCGGAAGCCCTGCGGATGTGCCATCCGCTTCCATCCGCTTCCACCCGCTAGGCTTCCGTGGAGCATCCGCTTTACATCCTGGCTACATCCTCCCCCCATCCGTTCCTTTCCGTTGTTGTCCGCTCTGCTTATGCAAATTTGGGGAACTTTTGAGAGTGGATAACAACGGATGGAAAATTTTCTCGTCCGCTGTGTCCTTTTTACATAGGTTTTGCATCCGTCGGCCTATATGACAGGCCCTTTAAGAAACAGAGTCTTAAAAAAAAAAAAAGTTAAGTTTAAGTCAGATGGCACTCTTTGCTATGCTAAATCTCCACCCTCTCTTTTCTTTTTTCTTCTCTGTTATTCAGAGCTTTTTAAACCACAGTCTTCCAAGAAAAAAAAAATCAAATCCAATTAATATTACATTTCCTCTTTAACAATCTATAGTTCAGCTTTATTGATGCTTATATAGAATCAAAATATACTCCAGCTTCTACCTTTCATGGTTCAAAGCTCCACCGCTGTCAAAAGCAATTCACACCTTTTTTTTCACTTTCTCCTCACCACTTTGAATCCTTTCTTAAAAATTCTTTAAAATGTTAATCCTGGGGGTATCTTCCATTTAATGATGTCATCCCATTCCTCCTGCTGTTCACTTCTTTCTCTCTTCTGCACAATCTTATTCCAGTCTAATCTTCTCCTTCAGGGTGGCCATTTTAGACCACTGCTTCAGGCGTCTTCAGTAGGGAGTAAATACCAAGCTGGGGAGGGGATTTGCAACTCCCTTCTACCCAGATGATTGTCTCCCCTTCCTCCACCATCCCTATGAGGTGGCTTCTCTCCAATGCCGAAGCAAGGACCAAAGCTGTGCACAATCCCAGTCAGCAGTCCGTCTTCGTGGAAGCTCAAAACCGGAAGCCAACAAGCACCTGAATTTTAATCATGAAACCATGGGGATATTGCAATGATCGTAAGTATGAAAACTGGTCATAAGTCACTTTTTTCAGTGCTGTTGTAACTTTGAGTGGTCATTAAATGAACTATTGTATGTTGACTATCTGTATAAGGTAATTATATGATCTGAAATAATAAGAAAAGCTCTGAGAAAATTCCATATAAGTGCTCACTGATACTTACTCCTGAATAAATGAATGAAGAAATACATGGGGCTCCATGTATTCAGTTGTTACAGAATTTTGTATTGCCAAATTCCTTAATACATCATCTGAAGAAAGTATAGAACAGGGCTGTCAAACTCCCAGCCTATGGGCCAGATGTGTCATGTGCTGGTCATGCCCACACTACCCAGTTTAGTGAAGGGAAAAGAGTCCCAATAGGTCATGTGATGCTGTGAGTTTGACTCCCCTGGTATAGAAATAATCAGATGGGTAGAACATTCCATCATCAATATCTATGACAGTGACTAATGTTTGAGTCACAATTCCAGATTTGGCTTCAAGTTCTTTCCTCCCGGTTTCCTCCAAACCAGGGGTCACCAACCTTTTGTACCTCAGGGACCACCAAACTCATAATTTTAAATCCCAGGGACCACTAACTGCTTCTGTGGATGTGGCCTAATTTGGGGGTGTGGCTTGGTGGTCATGTGACTGGCTGGGCATGGCTTGTATATAAATATTATAAATATTTATATAAATATTGNGAATTTGCTTGCAAGCAAACCTTCAGTCCTAAGGGAGTTTTGGCTGTGCTTAGCTAGAAAGCAAGAAATTCAACCATTTCCTGCTTCCTAGCTAATCTAAATCTCCCAGCACAGCAGAACAGATGATGGTCGGAAAAAGGAAAAATAGCAACTTAGCAGACAAGTTTGACAGGTAAGGAGTGATTGGGCGGGGAGGGTTTCCCGTGGGTCATGCAGGCTGAGCAGCCTTGTGTTTCTGCGCAGTCTGGATTAGTTGCTTTGGGGGGGTGCTCTGGGGGTGAGATTTTTCTTGTGGCCCACAAAATTTTTCTCACAGCCCACTGGTTGGTGACCACTGTTCCAAACTGTTACCTAAATGCACACTACATAAAGGAAAGGTGATACGAAAGAACCTACAGGAATTGTCCTTTCATATCATTGAATAATATTAAACTACATGGTCTTATCCTAATTTTAAGAGTGGTCAGAACTCCAGAAAGCAATAATTAGTTATTTAGAAAAAAATATTGGAAATATTTTAGTATCCTCTAATGTTTAATTTACTTTCAAACATATAGATTGAGAAATGGGTGATATGCCAACATGTTAAAATTAGAAATAGAAATAGAAACATGGATGCTGAAACATCTTGTATATAATGCATTACATGATTAAAATATATATTTCTCTTTATTTCCTTCCCACCGCAGTCCACCATACATTCTCTTAAAGAGATAGAACCAACAGAAGAGATAGATCCAACAGAACAAAATATTAATAATCGAGCTTAAAGCACCATTTGATGCTGAAACTTGACTGTGAATCTGAACCAGAAATATATTGAAATAATGAGGAAACATGAATGGATATCATTCACTGCAAATGACAAATTAAAAATTTTTTAAAATAAAAAAAATAGTTCTGAGTTCACTGCTCTGTAACTTGGGCTTGTCAATTGGATCAAGAACTCATAGAGCACTGACAATACTCTGGAGTAGGGGTGGGATTCTACCAGTTTGCACTTATTCGCTAGAACAGGTTGTTAATATTCTAAGCAGTTTGGAGAACCGGTTGTTGGAAGAAATTACTGGCCTAATCCTGTAAGGAAGGCAGGAAG
>BHFT01069838.1:0-20158 GCA_004320025.1 Laticauda laticaudata
CTCCCTCTTTCCGTTTTCAGCTGCAGTGGATGTGAGTTGCGAGGATGTCCAGAGGATGTCGAGAGGATACAGCGGACATTTAACGGATGATAATGGACATAGAACGTTTGTTGCCTGTATATGTCGTGGATGTACATCGTACGTGGTGGAAAGTTCATCCGTTCAAAAAGTTTTGTGCAGCTCAAAACGTGTTGTGTGGATGAAATCTCAGTGGACGGATGCTCGAGGGATAGAGCGTATGAAACATGTTTGCAATGAGTACACAACGGATGCATAGCATTTTCCAACGGATAGCAAGCTTTTTTTAAACATTTTACATCCTCTTTGCATCTGTTGGTGCAGTGGGACAGGGGCTTTAGGGATTTTTTTTTAAATAAGAGATGGGAAGAAAGCCAGTTTGGTCTAGTGGTTAAGTCACCAGACTAGAAAGCCAGAGAGTGTGAATTATAGTCCTACTTGAGCAGTGATGGTATGCTACAGGTTCAACTGGACTGGTGGTAAAAAAAAGCCTCCTGATCACCTGAGAGTCAGAAAAAAAGCCTCCATCAACTGAGAGGAGAAAGAAAAGTGCAGGATTGGCGCTCTCACCCGCACTTTTCTCTTCTTTATCCTCTCAGCTGATTGGCGCTGCAAGCCTCAACTTGTGTGGGGAAAGCTGTGCGTGCGTGTTAGGCAAAGCACGCCCACCAAGCCACGCCCACCAAATCGGTACTAAAATAGTTGGAATCCCACCACTGTAAACCTGAGCCATGAAAGCTAGCTGGGTGATCTTAGGCCAGTTACTCTCTGTCAGCCCAACCCACCTCACAGGGTTGTTGTGGAAAAATAGAAGGAGGAACATGTGTTGGATATGTTTGTTGCCTTGAGTTATCTGTCGATAAAGACTGAAGATAAAGAAATAAAATACATACAAAATATTGAAAGAAGAATAAATGTAACAATTTACTACATTTATTTATTTTTGTGATGAAGATTGGAAATCATTTCTTTCCCCATTTCCGTTCTTTCTTTATTCTCTTCTTACTTTTCTATTTTTGTTTTCCCCTGCACCTTTCATTCATTTCCATTTAATTTTTGTTGGCTTTTACCATTATAGTCAAAGTTCTTAATAAAAATTATGTACATTAAAAAAGCGGCATGGACACAAGCCTTTGCAGTTTTGCGATTTTTTTTTTTTATTCACTTAGAAGACAGCAAAAGGAATCATCAGGTCAAACAAGTTTACTTTTCGGCCCCATGTCTCCCTGTTTTGCATCATTTTGCATTCTTTTTGTGAGTAGGTTCCTCTCTGGACTGATACCTGATCCAGCCTGATTCATAATGAGCTTTTGTTTTCTACTGTATACTCTCAGAACAGCTCAAAGTAAGTAAATCCTAGCAAGTAATAATATGAGATTAACATACATGTGTTTATCCTTGGGGAGGAACAGACAAACTTCAGAAAAAAATGTGAAGGATCATTTAATTACATTGTTACAATAAATCCACCTTTCCCAACATTTAATTGTATTTTTGTCATTGTTCATTTGTGTTTATTTTGGTATTTGGGATTTTTAGGGGAAATGCATATGTTAAGATTACATTGCAGGAAGGTGTGATGTGATGGAAAATGTTTACATTCCTATTCCTGTTTCTACAGACCAGAATTAGTTCTATCTAGAACTAAGAAAGAGCTTAAAATTATATTGGCAGGCCAGCCCCAATCAATCAGACTAGCAGCTGTTGTTACCGGCTGTATTCTGGCAGGTTTATCTTTCCCTTTTTAATTGTCTTCCATTATCTTCAGCTCCATCAAGAGTTTTTTGCAGTAAGCAAAATAGCCCTATAGCACCTCCTTCTTTTCAATAGACTTCTTCAAGTAGTGTCCAAACATTTAATTTTCACATTCTTTTCACAAAACTAGTTTAGTTCACAGTTGCTTTATAACCCAGGCATTGTTTCTCATTTGGTTGAAGAAAAAAAAATGTGCTTGGCTCTATATGGCAGGTTGAAGGGTGAATTTCAAAAATCATAATGTATCTCTTTTACCATTTTAAAAATGCCCAAATTGTCCCTCCTCCCCCCCAAAAAAGGGCAAAGAAGGAGTCCATGTTATAACCCATTTATTTTCTTGTGCTTTGGGAGACAAGTGATGCTGACCTTTTGGCTCCAGTTTTGCCCTCTAGTTCATTATTCCACAAATAGGAGTAAATAGGCCTCTTTACTTGGATTTGGAAATCCTCCTGCTCTCGAGCATTATTCAGGATCAGGGTCTGTTCATTGGGCCCAGTATGCACAGTGGTGCACTTTGTTAGCATTCTCCATATATGTTGGCATTACTAATTCAAACTGAGTCGTATTATAGATGAATTTTCACATTAATTTAGATACATCATTCTTCCATGGAGCCAGTTCACACACTGAGTTGCCAGCTATTAAATATAGCAGACAGTTAAAAAAAAGGTAAAACCTGTATGTGTTAATCAGCCTAGAATATTGAATTGAGAAAGTGGGAAATCTGGCTTCAACAGATACTCAGATGATCCTATAAAGATTTCTGGATATCTGTTCAAATGTTGTCTTCTTGCCTTTGGTAGCCCCCAACTTTTTAACACAAACAAAGCAGACTTCACAAAAACTGGTCTCTACCTAGTATATTTGGACTCCAAGAAATGCAAGCCAAAAACACCATTTGAAGTGTTCAGGAATTGAGTCCAATATACCCAAGTGCTCACTGAGATTGATTGCAGACATTTCATTACCCAATTAGGTAACACCTATCATCTGGACTCCAGTGCACTTTGGGCCAATACATCTGAGTCCAGTACATTTGGAAAACATCAGGTTGGAGAAGGTTGGTCCAGACAAGTTACTTAAGGGGCATATGCTTTTAATTTAACTACCGCAAGAACTGGTAGATAAATGAAACAAATATGTTGATATTTCTCTACCAATTTCATGTAATGCAATTGCATGGATGTAATCCTTACATCACCTGGTTAATACAGGAGATGAGAGCTGAACTTTAATCTGATCTTCATCTTGAGTCTTAATGCTTTTTCCCCCCTAGGCTGTGTTAAGCCTGGGTTCCCCAACCAGGGTTAGGGAGACAAGCTAAACAGAATGTGCAGCGTTAGTCAGATAGGCACACAGATAAATGAGTGAGCTAAGCTTGTATGTTTATTAACATACAGTAAAAATAACAGATACGCTTGTGCTATCAAAATTATAGTTTATTCCATTATATAGCATAGTCAAAATAACAGTCCAATAGTCATGTATCATTTAGTCAGTCCANCTTCCAAGCAGTAATCAGGGATCATCAAAGCCAGAGAGAGAGCACGCTGCATTCTTGCTTCTTTTAAGGTGCTTTCATAACCACTCCCTTAATTACTATCCCACAGTTAAAGTTGCATACACTTTAACAAACAAACTATGATTACTTATTTATTATTTTACCTAAACCAGTTAGGGTAAACAATGTTATCCCTAACAGGCTGGAAAATTTCATGCATTATATTTAGGCTGTGGAGAAAAGAGTTTGGAGGAAAAGATCATGGATTGTAAAAGGCAGAAAGATCTATTTCCTACCATCTACACAAACATTGTAAAAATCCTGCTTTACATCAGAATGATTCTATCCTATCTGCCTATCCGATCTATTTATGGTGATTTAGCTTTGAATTGCATAAAACAAAAGGTCCCAGAAAGGAATGTGTTTGATGTAGAGGGGATGGAGTATTAGCTGATTGAACAGCATATCTGTAATGTGAATTTTTCATCCTCAGTGCAATTTGTCAGTCCCTCAAGATTTACTACATTAAGAAACAGAGTTCAGAAGAAATATTGGAACTCTATTTTATTGATGTATGCTACTTTAATATAATTTTGAAAGCCTGACTGTGTTTTTTCTTCTCTCCCCTTTATACCCTGTTGAATTGGGGGGTGGCACTCAGCTTCTTCCTCATGTTTCCTCTATTTCCTGAGCGCAAAGCAACTCTTATTATGCAACCATCATCACCTAATTTCTGCAAGGTCATCTCATGGCTTTCTTCCTCAGCCTGGGGCTTCTGGTCTGGAATTTCATGCTTGCTATAAATTCAGGGTATTTTCTCCCAATACCTCTGGGAGTCACTAAAGTTAGGAGGGTCCTATCATAAGCATATCTCTGTATGAATAATTTGGTGATCACTGTATTCTCCTCAGTCCTCTGAGCTCATTCCCTGCTTGGTATTTATTTCCTATGACAAGTTTGTCAGAGTTAAAAGTTAAAACATGCAGGTCCCAAAAATTGCTCTCTAAATTTACTGTAAAAATGATGATGAGACTTTTGCTTGCTGATGCTATTCTGTGAATGGTACATTTTCTATTTGAAACTGGTTCCACAGTCCTGATTTCAACAGATGAAATCTTCCGTAAAGCAGTTCCTTCCAAATAAAAATTCATGCATTATTAATCCTCAAAAGTTTTCATTTCAGCTTTAGTTGGTGAGATTTCTGGTGGAAGAGCATGGAATGAATGCTAAGATACAGAGAAACGTGTAGAAAACCGGGAGTATGCAAATATTTCTCGACAAGTATCTAAAATGTTTATTTTCCACTTGAATGTTCTCCTAATATTGCTCTATGATCAAGATTTGCTAATATACATAATTCAAATCACTGGATAGTCTGGCAGGTTTGTGCATTTTAATTTAATTTGTTCCACTGTGTCCTAAGAGGGACAGATCTCCTGTAAAATAGAATAGTTTTAAGCAGTCCAGATCTTGATATATTTTCCTGAGTTGCTTGAACTCATGGCAAAAATAATTGAGAACTTACACACAACACTTTTAGCTTCCTGTCACTGGGATCAGATGCAGATATGGAGCAGGGTTTATCACATACACACACTGACAGCCACTGTAAATTTGGGGAGTTTATGCCAGAGCACATGACACATGATCTGGTTCTGAGAGACAAGCTGTTTTCATGATCAGATTAAGTTTTGAATTAATGTTTCTAGAGTTATCCAGAGCCACCAGCTATTGCAGTGAGGAAGGGACAATTATGATGGCTAGCCTAAGGTGCCTGATAATCCCCCATTTCCCCAGCAACCTCGGGGCAGCTCTGTGGAGTGCCTGGTCAGTCTCTGGAACACAGAAATAACTGGGAGTTGGACAGCATTGTCCCAACAAGTCTCTCCTCAGTTGCCAATCATTGGTTTTCCAACAAAAATGGGATAAATGAAGATATGCCTGGAACTGAATGTGACTGAATAGGAGCTCACATTTCAGCTCATTCTGTGGCAATAAAAGTGGTGAAGTGGAATTACTTCTCCCGTGCTTAGTGCGCCTGTGAAATGTTGGCTGCTACACTATTTAGAGTGACTCAGATTCTATTAAGGGAGGACGGGGCCAGAGGAACCAATTAGTATAAATTGTGATAATCTGACTGAGCATTTCATGGATAAAAATCTCTTGCATTCACTTCCAAATGGGAGCGAGGATGATAGAAGCTTTTGAAATGACTGAGGGGATGCTTTCTGACATCACCTGGGAAATTTTTGGATTTGTGGAACTTGAGGAAATGGTGACCTCTACAATCTAGAATTAGAAGAATTAGAAGAACTTTATTGTCATTGTACAAGTACAATGAAACTGGATGCACCCCAGCAACTGTTCGCAATACAATAAAACCAAAGCACTTAAAAATGAAGATAAGAAAAATAGAGTACCCACGTCTCCATTTGCAATTTGAGAATACAATATCTATGAATATACACAAAATATACATCCAACACTGGACTGTAACGCTTAGCCGGAGTATAACACACAAGAGATAGATTGTACTGCAATATGTTATTATGCAATCTGAATGGGATATTGATCACATCTTTTCACATCTGAAATAAGGTGTTGATTTCATGCTTATTTGCAGTTTCGGATTGGCCCAGGGAAAGAAACTATTTGTTAGTCTAGGTGTGGGATTTTTATTGACCTAAAAACACCATACAGAGGCCACAGAGTCAAAAAGATAATTGCCAGGGTGTGAGGGGTCTTCTATAATGGCCTTGATTCTGCTTTGGCAGGGGGACCTGGCTAAGTCTATCCAGGAGGGCAGAGGGCAACCAATGATCTTTGAGCTGTGTTTATCACCCTCGTACAGTTTTCCTGTCCTCAACTGAGGAGCCTGCAGTACTACACACACAGGCAATAGTCAGGAGTGCTCTCCCACAGAGGCTTTATAGAAGCCAGACAACAGCTTCTTATCCAGATTGTTCTTCCTGAGAACCCACAGGAAGTGCAAGCCGCTGCTGAGCCTTTCTTCATTATGGCCTTGGTAATTAGGGGACCAGGAGATATCAGCTGAAATATGGATGCCAAGGAATCTGATAGTAGGGACAGTTTCCACTCGTTCTCCATTGATGATGAGTGGGGTATGGTCCTGCCCAGTTTCCTGAAGTCCATTAATCAGTTCTTTTGATTTTATGAACATTCAGTGACAGATTGTTCTGTGAACACCAGTAAGACAGGTTCTCTACTTCTGCCTTATATGCTGCCTCATCCTCTCTGGAGATATGAGACCAATCACGCGTCATGTCATCCGCAAACTTTATGATGGTGTTTTGTGTGTGGCTTGTTGAGCAGTCATAGGTTGTACAAGGCATATAGAAGAGGGCTCAAGACACAACCCTGGGGGAACCAGTACTGAGTGTTAATAGCGGAAGAAAAGGTGGGACCAAGTCCAACAGACTGTGGTCTCTGTTTGTCAAATAGTTCTTAATCCAGGAGCATGTGGGGTGGGAACCTGCAGATTAAAACAGTTTGGTTACTAGTATATCTGGATGATACTGTTAAACGCAGAGCTGTAGTCCACAAAGAGCATCCTTCACATAGCTCTGTTTTGTTCTCCGGATGACTCACGCTCTATAAGTGTGATGGCCATAGCATCCTCTATAGATCGGTTGCTCTATAAGCAAAACTGATGTTGATCAAGAAGGGCGGGAGGGTAGTCTCTGATGTGCTGTGAAACTAGTCACTCAAAAACCTTCATAATGGAGCTTGTTAATACTATGGGCCAATAGTCATTGAGAGTGTTTATATTTGTTTTTTTTGGGGGGGGGATGGGATGATGGTTGCAGCCTTCAGGCATTGTGGGATGATGGCATGTGTTAAGATAGATTGAACAGCTCTGTGAGTATTTCTGCCAACGGTCAGCATACGCTTTAACTACTTCCGCAGGATCCATTCAGGTCCCAGCTTCCTGGGACTCTTCAGTGTTTTTCTAGTCATGGACATATTGTGTCGTTATTTGTCAATCCTAGCGAAGTGCAATAAATTACTCAGACCAGTTTCACAAGTCCACTGCGTGATTACATACCCTGTATTCTGTATTCTCGGAGACTCTGATTTAATCCACCAGGAATGCTCATCAGCCCACAGCTTTCCTGGGATTACTGCTCCTCAGTGTTTTTTCTCACCTCATGCACCTGAAGAGAAAGAAATGTAGCGCCGTGGTCCTTGTGAGGCAGTATGTCCAGGTTCTTGGTGATCTCAAAGCATGCAAAAAAGCTGTTTAGCTCCTCTGCCAGAATGCTACTGCTCTCACTGTTTGTTGGGCCCTGGTCTTTATACAGGTCAGGGCCTGAATCCCCATCCACATCTGCCCTGGGTCACTGTCAGTAAAATGGCCCTCGACCTTCCTCCTATACATCTCCTGAGCTTTGCTACTTACGAATTGGATTCTGCTCTACCTGGTTGGTAAAAGCAGCCAGCCATGAGACAGAGAGACATTGACTCAGTCAATGCTTCTATAAAGAAAGGCAATATCCCAAGAGACATTTTCTTCCCAATTCTCAGGAGTGAGGCTTGTATCTAGGCTAGGAGATAAGAATAAATTGTTTTCTTGTGATGATAATTCCCAATTCTTGTGATGAAAACTCCCAATTTTGGGGAAAATTGATTTTTTGCTGTGGTTGTAAAGTGAATGTTGTGATGGTTAAATAAATGCTGTGTTTGTTAAATGTACACGGTGATCATTAAATGAATCCATTATATCCAATGGAGGAAATTGGAAGTAAATTCTAGATACCAGCAAAACCTTTCAAAAATTGCAGTTACATGACCGCAGGATTCTGCAAATGGTTGTAAATGCAAACTGGTTATGAAGCATCCAAAATGTGATAACATGGACCATAGTTGTGTGTGCTGCCATTGGAATTTCAAAAATGGGTTGTGAGTACCTTTTTGATAGTCTGTCAAACAGCTGCAAAGCAACTGATCATTCAGTGAGGACTACCTGTATTGAAACTGGAATTACAGAGAGTTTAGATCCAGAGCATTCTGGATTTCCCCTTGTCTGGGCATAATTTAGAAACTGCATTAACCACTCTCAGGAGTGATCTATGGAGGCACTTGAATGGAAAAACTGCAGCCATAGACCTCTTGGGACCTTTTGGTATTGTCAATAACAATACTCTGCTTGCTGCCTATGATGGTTGGCAGTTGAGAAAACCAGGTTATAGTGGTTGAATAAGCAGAATCAATTGGTGGTGGCAGGTATGGGACAGATGAGGCCTTCATAAAGGTTATCTTCTGGAATGTCCCAGGACTTGGTTCTTTCCCCTATCATGTTTAACATTGACAGAAAACTGCTGGGAAAGGCCATCCACTTATCATCATTCTGAATCTGGCAAGAAAAAGAAGAGACCGTGCTGTGGGTTTCAACAGAAATTTTTACTGGTCTTGACTCGATACATAGTGAATACAGAATGTTTCTGGCCAGCATTGCCAGCTTCCACTGGCCAGCTGGCTATGAGAGCTCAGCATGCTCCACCCATGCCTGTCATAAGAAGAAGAGAGAGGAACCCATTCCACTTTACATCGAGAGGGGCTGTGTGGGAGAGTTTCCTCCTTTAAATTCCTGGGAGTCTACCTCAGCAAGGATCTCAGCTGGAAAATCAACACAAGCCAGGTGGCCAGAAAGGCCCAACAGAGACTCCATTTCCTTAGGGTCTTGCGAAAGAATAAAGTGGAACAATGACTGATGACCTCCTCTTACCGGTCCACAATAGAAAGCATCCTCACATATTGCATTATGGTGTGGTATGCTGGCTTGACAGTCATGGATAGAAAGACATTACAGAGGGTGGTGAGCACAGCACAAAACACTGTGGGCTGTTCCCTGATAGCACTAGATGATATCAATAGGGCTTGGTGCCTTAGAAGAGTAAGAAAGTCTCAGGGACGACTCACATCCCTTTTTCACTCTCCTACCATTGGGTAGGAGATATAGAGGCATAGCCAGATGCACCAACAGGCTGAAGAAAAGTTTCTATCCATGGGCCGTCAGACTTCTGAAAGGGAAAATAACTTCATGTCAACATAGTATGATAGACTTGCAGGGCCGGTGCATTGTGCAACAAGGTCACATAGTGTAATAAGATTGGGACTTGGTTAGGGACTTCTGTCCTCACTGTGAAATGTGTTGGGGGGTGCACAAGGGGAGGCTCAGCCAATCTCATTGTACACATATTGTCCTCTGACAATAAAGATAATAATACCAGCCTGCTCCAGCAATCACTCTCTAGACCTGGATTCATGGCTTCTGAACCAGCTTCCTGTGTTTCGTTCTTCCTGACCGTCCACCAGCGTGAGTACATCCTAGCACCCAGTGCCCAACACCCAACTGTGCAGCCCCTCCACCCTCTTCAGTTTGTGGTAACTCCAACTCTCGGACATTGACACCACTGCTTTGGGATGAGTCATCACCAATATGCTGGTGATATCCCGTTGCATGTCTCCACCCCGACTCAATGTGAGATTTGGTGGAAATTCTGATCTAAAGCTTGGAAATTGTCAAGGTCTGGATAGAGAGAAACAGGCTGATGGCAGAATCAAATCAAAACAAATCAGAGTGGTTGTAAATTCAGTTTATTGAAGTTTGCTGATTCCAATATTGTTTTCCCCCAGAAAGATCAGGCTCACAGCTGTGGGAACCTCCTGCAACTGTCCATGTAATGCTATGTAATGCCATGTATGTAGCCATGTAATGGTTAGCCAGGCATGGTACAAAAATGACACTCTGCAGCAATTGCAACAAGTTGCAACAATTGCAGCAAGTTGCCAGTGTTGTCTAGCTAGCACAGTTAAATTTATTGGCCATTATCTTTAAAGCCCAAATATCTTATCCACTATCTTTAAAGCCTTTGTAGTTTGGGACTACTAGGAATCTAAGAGGCTTCCTTTCCCAGATAGAGCTTGCGTAGATAATCCAAATGGTCAGCAGGTGTTTACTAAGGATTCAAACCTTCCAATAGATGTATCCAATGATGGGCTATCTCCTTGGGGGCTCCTTTCCTTTGTAATAGCCTTTCTCCCAAATAAAAATGGTTTCCCCTTTCATAGCCATCTGGAAAATAGCAGAGACTTGGCTTTTTTGGAAGGCTTTCAGGGGTTGGTGAGCGCCTGCCACTTTGATCCACTGTACTCATTTAAATAATTCATTCATTATTAATGTAACATTGATGATTGTTATTTTTATATAATGTTATCCATAAAATAATAGTCTACTAGGATTCAGGGAGTGCATAAATTGTACAAAGAGAAAAATCAAATAGGAAGAAGGAAAAGAACAGATCCTGAGAACATTGTTAGCACCCTTTAAGGCAGGGGTGTCAAACTCAAGGCCCGGGGTCCAAATCTGAATGCTTAGATCTGGCCCGCCCTGGAAATAGTGAAAGACCAGCCTGTGGTGCCTCTGCTGGCAAAAATGGATCTCGCAAGGGCTATGCATGCCCCCCCCCAGCTCCATTTTCGCTGGCAGAGGGTTGCAGGATGCAGTCACAGCTGAAAATGGAGCTCAGGAGCCCATTTTCAACAGTAGAGTGCTCAGGCCACCACAGGTGCCCTTCAACACAAGTGACATCATGTTGGCCATGCCCACACCGCCCCCTGAGGTCAAACATAACCCTGTTGTGGCCCTCAATGAATTGAGTTGACACTCTTGCTTTAAGGTATTGTGATTTGGAGCAGGAAAAATGGGATAGGGAACTATGTCCCCAAAATTCAGTTGCCCCCAGTTTTTGAATGAATGGTTTAATCTATTTGTATATTAAAGATGTTTGAATTCTGCTAGCATAGATCAGAGAAATACTCCCAGCTGTTCCCTGATTTTCCCTGAAACCAGTGAACTAAGACAGAGCTACGAACACCAGCGTAATACACTCTTTCAGCGAGTGATCATCAAAGAAATCTGAACATTCTGAATTGGATTTTGTTTCCAAATCTTTTTTTCTGTCCAATCCTCCAATCGGCTAGGGCTTCGATAGAAACCAAAGTGTCTTGATGGGCCACACCTTGGTCCTTTTCTCAAGCTTATGTTTTGATCAGTAATGATGATATGAATGCATCTCGCATTATTGATTGGCAAGGCGTCTCCTACAAATGACTGGAGGGGGTACGCAGCACCGTTCCATGCTGTACGAAAGATGTATCACATTGCACCTTTCAGGTGTTTTGTCCTTAGAACTTACAAGATCTGCAGAACAAAAATACCAGAGAATCTCCTTGCAGCCGCCACTAGATGGTACCCAACTCACAAATTCCAGCTGAATGGTCTTTCCCATCCTGGTTTGGAGCAGCGCATCCTTCACAGATGGAGACAGTGCAGCCTCTTTGCAAGACTAAAACTGCCTGTTTTGGATGGCCAGGATGAGACAAGGTAGCTGTCTGTCAGGCAGGGATGGAACCAGTCCTTTTCAGGACAGCTTTAGCTCTGACTGGGAGTCACCACTCAAATAGACAACAGTCCTAGGGAATGGCAGTTTTCTGGAAGTGCTGAAGGCAGCTTGGAGAAGGGAGGGAGGCGAGTCTTTGCTGGAGGATTTTTGGTTCAGGTGTAAGCAGACGGAGTCTGGCTGTGATGAGAGATCCCATGAACAGAAGGGGATCTAGGTCTAGGGGCTGCTCACCTGGGCAGTGGATTTAATACTTGGAGGAAAGGGAAGATGTTTTGCTTCTTGTTACAGCCTGTTTCCAAAATGTGACTGGAACCCTGGAGGAGACACCCCGTCATCCAGCCTCCACTCTTGTGCACACAGACCTATGTCTTTGGAAGCAACCACTCGTTGAGAGGCAAGCAAGAAGGCAGAGCTCCTAGCAGGGAAACTGATCCTGATCCTGTTGCCTTTGTGCTTACGGACTTTTTGGGTTGATTTTTTTTTTTTGCCAGACAACATTCACCTGTCTTGAAACATGAACTCCTTCTAAGAACTGGGATCTGACTTCCTGAACGTCTGCTTTCCTTTCTTTTGGTTTGGTTTTACTTTTTTTTTTCCTAAAGAAAAGAAAAGTTGTGAACCATGATCACAGTGAATTCAGATGGGAAAATAATGGTCAGAAGATGTCTCGTCACCTTGAGGCCTTTTAGGTAAAGTTCTCCTCTACCACTTCCTGGGTGTATGCAATTAGAAAGAAAGAGGTGGGTGGGTAGTGGCTTCAAAACTGCATGTGGTCACCTCTCTTTTTTTTCCTGATGTGATAAACCCTGTAAGATGAATGCAGGTAGCAGAAAGTAATTTGTTTGAGACTCACCTGAAGTGTGGGCAGAGAGAGGAAGTGGGTGGCATAATGCAGCTTTCAGCAGCTTGTTTGGAATTTGGGAAGGATTCACCAGGGGAAAGGCAAGATGTTGTTATTAAACTTCGTTGTTATATAGTGTTATACACTCACAGCTGGAGTTATTGCAGATACAAACACACCATCTTTCGTCTCCCCGCTCCCTTTCTCTAAGTATTTGCTGATTCTTATTTTGTCTTCTTTTACTGGGATAATAAGGATAGATTATTTGGATCAGGTCTGCATATCAGCCTGCTTTAAAAGAACAGCCACTTGTCTTCTTCTTTAGAGGCTTTTCTCAAGGTCCTTCCTCCGCTGTTCTCCCTCTCTTGCTACTAAAATTAGTTGACAGGATTTGGAGCTTATTTTCTGACTTCTTTCAAATGGCACCTTTTTTTTGACTGCACCAAATACAGTATGAGACATTAAATAGATGGCAGCAAGCATGAGTGAGAACCCCAAACAATGATCATCTGATGCACTGAGTTACCATTTTTCCAAATAGTTTCAGATTTTCTTTGTCCTAGGAAATGCATTTACTAATTTATATAGCTTCCCTCTCACCATAATGACTGGTAAAATTAAAACCTGAAACAAAATAGTGTAAACAAAATAAACTCATAATATACCACGTACATGGGGTCAAAAGAAAAAGCATATCACTTAGTCACTAAGTCCACAACTAACAACCAACCAATAGGGCTAACTTAAATAATATTTAACTTATAGTCTTCAGGCGTTTGGGCACAAATGTGCCACAGTTCTATTTTTATTTGTCTCATCTAGCAGAAGGCTGCTCCACTTTAAGGGGTTCTTAGTGAACTTTTAGGATGAGCTAATCTAACAGCAACAACAAGGTCAATTAAAGAAGAGGCTCAAATGAAGCTAGGATCTAGGTGTGCAATGTATCGCATGGTATTACCACAGAGGCCATGGATCGGAGTAATTGTAGCTCAATTCATTTCACAGGTGGAAGACCTGTCTGTATGTGAATGGTGACAATGATGGGGTTGGCAATATTCTAAAAAAATCAGAAGAGCCTGGTTGGCCTGGAGCATAGTGCTTAATCTAGACATGGGGATGTAGAGCTCTTCAGACATTTGTGGACTGTAATCCCATCAACCCCAGGCCATGCAATCCTTTGTGCAGCACATTGAAGGCTGAAATTCAACAACTCCTGGGAAGCCACAGGTTTCCTATACTTTACCCAATCAGAAAAACCATCAATAATCTTAAAAAAAAAAAAGATATGTGGGGATGTCAACAATTGTTCCAGCTGCCCATTGGCTGCCCAGGTCTCCCAGCTCATGACAAATAATCCCAAGGAGTAAGAAATAGCTGTAGGACATTTCTGCACTGCAGCAATTTGTCTCCCAGGCTGTTCCTGGCTGTTTTCAGAACTTCAGAAATTCTAGTCTGGACTGTAGTGAGCTGACACCCCTCTGGTGTTTAGACCAGACTGTGACCAACGTCTGATTTGTGATTAGACCTGATCTGTGGCCAACGTGACCTGATTGATCATCACTTTGCTTCCTCTCTTTCCCAGTCCATGAAGTCAAACCTTGTTGGTGGGGATGAATCTCCCAATGCTTGTCTTTTCCTTGTAACCATTATTCTATCCTAATTAATCCCCTAGGCTTTCCTTTACTTCCCCCTGATATTTGCATAAAGGATGGGATACTTTCAACTATGCCACCCTTATTACTTTCTTTGACACTAAAACCACCTTTTTTTCCTCCCACTTATGGTAGCATCCAAGCTCTGATGATAAATAAAACAATAGGGAACAGGTTGCTGTTGTTGATCAATAGAAGCTTTAAAGCAAGGAAGAACTATGTATTCAGCTTCATAGAGCAGAAATGTTCTGACACTTCAACTTAATTTTTTTTTTTTTTTAGAAAAAGGGAAGGGAAGCTTTATAGGAATGGAAGCAGAGATTGAGAAAGCAGAGAGTTCATGCTCTCCCAGCCTGGACAGAAATCAAAAAGAGTGCCTACAGGAACATGTATAGTTGAATGGAGCAGGAGCTTCTAGAAAAGAAGATTGTCCTTAATTTAACAGGGCATTATTATATTAATCTCAATATTCTAAAAAGAACAGAAAAAAACAACAGCTTGACTGGATAAAGTAGAGGAGCCCATATTCTGCAGAGGAGGGAGAAGGCTGGGTACTGCAGCCAATCAGAGCAGGGGCTTCAATTAAAACAGAATGAAACTCTGGACATCTTCTGTTCTGAAGGGCATAAGATGTCTCAGGTCAAAAAACCACAGTTTTGAATGAAAGAAGGAAAGTTCAGTTGTGGGATGCATTTGCAATGGGTTGGGAGTGGGAGAAGGATGACATCATCCCTTCCTGCACTCAGGAAGTGGTGAGAAGCCAGCACTGGTGAAAGGCCAAGTAGAATGTCCATAGATTGTAAGGGTATATCCAGAATGAAGTGTCTGGAATGGGAGATAAGTGATTAAAAAAATAAGATTCTTAGCATATTTTCACCTACAATTCACACCAACCCCAACAAGGCCTTCCTTTTAAGAGCTAAAACTAGGTATGATCCTTGTTTAGGATTTCTGCTTCATAAAACCAGGTAGTAATTGATTGCTCATGTATTAAAGATTGGAGATTGGAGTCTTTAGAGCACTTGTTGTTCACTTGATCATTTTGCCAAAGATACTTCAAGGGGGGAAAATGCACCAGTCTTTTTGGTTGTGGCACCCTGGAGTGCTTGTCCCAAAGATACTTGCCTGCCACTGGTGCAAATACTTTGGCTCCAGGTGTTTGTTCAGCTATTTCATTCGGTAAGTTGGATGAATTTGATAATGATTTTATCTGTTTTGCTGAATCTCTGCCATCATTTTAATTGCTGCATTATTCTTGTAGGGTTTTGCATATTCATTGTTTTTCTTATTTCATAGACTGCTGCTCTATGAGTTTTTAATTGGAAAAACAGCATATAAATCTTCAAAATGCTTACTTGGAGGGGATATACCAGTAATAATACCAGAATATAATTAAAATATCATTAAATATCACTATATTACACTGTATTTGAAATGAGATGGTATATCAGGCAGATAGATCCAGGGCAATCTACTGATCTGGGGGAAAAAATCCCCTTTCTCTCTCCACACACATACACACAAATAATTCTTTCTTGTAGAAAAATTACAATTGGTTCTTATGCCTAAAATACAGAGAGAAAGAACTTCCATGTGAGATGCCTTGTAAAGTTTCTTTGAAAATAGCTATTACTGGATCTCTCCCAATTTGGTGATGTACAGATGTGCTGGATGCTTGGGAGCTGATAATAAATGTGATTGGAAAGCAGCAGATTGGGAAAAACTGATATACACTATGATAAACGTTTAGGGCAGCTGTCCTCTTGACAGAAGGCAATAATGCAAAGCTGACTTCAATGGAAATGTGAAGTTCCCAGTTGGACATATTGTTTAAAGACATACAGCTCATTTTTTTATATATTCAAATTGTAGACTGGAAGTGCTTGAAAATACAAGTATGATGCTTATTGGCAGACTATAGCCAGAAGCAGCAGTTTCTTTTGTGTATATTTGGTGGCAAAGCTAGATTTGTGCTATGTAGAACAATTCCAACATGATGTCTCCTTAAGTATGAACAATGTGAATGCAGAGAGGGCTAACATCATCCAAGGATGTTTGTCAGGGAGCTGTAATTGGCTCTGCTTCCCTGTCAAATAAATTTTCCTGGATTCACCTCAGTGATGCACCTTCCTCCCCAATCATTCTAGCAGAAAATGCCAGCCCTGATTTTGCTACTGTTGCAAAGTAAAGCTGCCTGACATCATGCAAAATGAGTCCTAAGGTGGAGTGCAGAGCAAGGCTAGGAACGGGGTTGAAGGAGGATTCTCTTGGTAGCAGGTCACCAGCTGTGCTGGTTGTGTCAGGAAGAATCTGCAGCCATTAGTGGGAGCTGTCACTTTTTCTCCTGTTGAACGACACCCAGCTTAATAGCACTGTAGAACTTGACTTAGCTGATTGAGCTGAAAGATAGTGAGTAGAAGGTTGTCAGAACCAGACACATTTAGTAAGCCAGGTTTAGGCCCTTGAAAAAGATTATATGGTGAGCTAATTTTTGCATCACTTGGTTTTCTGGTACTTTGAAATCTATACTCATGCATGAAGGCAAATGCATTAATGTAGGAATACCTGGATGGAGTCAGAATACAAAGTGAATAAATTTATTTTGTCCCTATCATTCTGATCTATTAAGAATCTAACACTCTTATTAGGAAGCCCATGAAAACGGCTTCACGAAGCAAATAGCGATAACAAACACTTATGTAGTATGCGTTCAGACATTCACCAAGCAGCAGAGACCAGCCCTCACCAACCTGCACCAATCAGAAACCAAATCAGATAAAGGCCAATCAGATGTTAGGACATCTGGCTATAAACATTGGAGCTCAGTCAATTCCTGCTCACTTGTTTGTGGTCTGAAGATGCATCCACAATTGCCAGCCAAATGTCAGGAAAAATCAAAAGCTGCCAAAAAGATACTGGCCATGAGAGCCTACAATACTACAAGATGCAGATCCCTTCCCCTCTCTGAGCTTAACTGTAGCCTTCAAATGCTTTTGTAAACTATCTAGAGAGCTTCAGCTACCGATAGATGCAGTAAATGGACTAAATAAATCATCTGTGTGCTAGTTTGTGTTTGCTTTTAAAAAATGTCTGTTGCTGTTTTCACTACTAATGTATAGCATATTGTGCAGATAAACTAATAAAAATGTCCATGTGCTAAATTAGGGATGGGCAATTGTTTTGCATTGGTAGGCCTATTTGGAACTGGGGATATATTGTAGGCCCTACAATGTAGGCACTATCACAAAATGGCTAGTATACAGAGGACTTGACAATTCACAAAATTGCTGCTATGATGGAATAATATACCTTCTTTTTATGACACTTTTGTTTTTTAGAGAAGCCATTGTGTTTGTGTGTGTGTGTTGAGAGAGAGAGAGAGAGAGAGAGAGAGAGAGAGAGAGAGAGAGAGAGAGAGAGAGAGAGAGAGAGAGAGAGNGAGAGGGAGAGAGAGAGAGAGAGAGAGAGAGAGAGAGAGAGAGAGAGAGAGAGAGAGAGAGAGATGTTCGCCAATCAATTCTGTTTTGTAGGAATTCCTCCAGGCCCCACAAAGGCTGCATAGGCAATTTCTAAACAAAGAAAAGCCAAAATACTGCAGCAGTTAAGATATTAGATCAGGGACTGTTCGTATGTTGACGTGTAAGTGCACCCTTAGCTGTGGAAGTGTCCTGTATGACATTGGATCTTTCAACAAAAAGTACCTCACAGAGTTGCTAATTTGGGTTAAAATAATAGATTTTGAAGGGGAAAAAAGCATGAGATATACCTAATAAATATATATAAACACAAAAAGAACACATTGACAGCTTTCTGTGAAGCATGCCAGTGTTCCATTTATTTCTGTTTCTGTAATCAAAACTTATCAGAAACAAAGGCAGATGCAGTGGTGGGATTCAAATTTTTTACTACTAGTTCTGTGGGTATGGCTTGGTGGGCGTGGCAGGGGAAGAACACTGTAAAATCTCCAGGTGATATTTGCTGGTTCTCCAAACTACTCAAAATTTCTGCTACAGGCTCTCCAGATCCGGTCAGAACCTGCTGAATACCACCTCTGATCAGATGGCTCATGAGGCTAAATATACTTAAATTATTCTGATTGGTGTAACACATCCTTCCCTTAACTTGTGAATTATGAGTGTGTAGCATACACAATCGCTAAGGTTGTTGGAAAGAGTTATAGAAAACATTGGGGGATATATTTTGTGGGCAGCTGCAGCCAATTTTCATATTTGACCAAATTGAAAGATGTTGGCAGTAGCCCCAGTTTTATTATTATCTAATGCTGGTCTTTAACTTCCTATGTCAAAACCCCTTTTTTCTTCTTACATCTCTTAAAACCACAAGGAAGCTTCTACTTTCTCCACCCCTTCCCTTTGTTTAAAGCTTAATAGTTCTCCTGTGATCAGTTTGGAAAGAGACCATGTATGGGAAAACTAAGGCGTGTTATAATAATATTGTACCAGGATTTTTCTTTTCCCTTTCCTTCTTTCTTATTATTATATACATTTTTTTCTTCCTAATTGTTTCATCTGGATTGACATGTAAGGAGCCCTCCATCTTGGTGTTCTGTATGATGTGCCCATCAGAAGGGAGAAGTCAAAAGAGTGGTTTCTGTCCTTGTTGTGGCTGTCAGTTGAATTATCCAAAGTCAGTTTCTGTCAGGGGTCCCCAAACTTGGCTATTTTAAGACTTGTGGACTTCAACTCCCAGAATTCTCTAGCCAGCATAGTTATTCTGGGAGTTGAAGTCCAGAAGTCTTAAAGTTGCCAAGTTTGGACACCTCAGGTCTATGTCTCTTAACATTGTTCAGATGAGCAAACTCTTCCACTTGCGATGGTTTTCCGAATTTCCTTGGGGTAATGTTTGGAATTAGGAAATGTAGTAGGAGAGAAGTTCAACCATGATTGTGTGGTGTTTTTTTTTAAGCTTCTTAAATGTCTGATCATCCTGTTAGCTTACTCTAGTTCTCACAATAGAGAATAGAGAATTGCAGCTTCATTCTACTAAAATATTCGTGTAGTTTTTTTAAAAAAAATTCTATAATGAGATTCTATACAGACTGGGCAAATGTTCTTTTTTTTTTTCCTTTTCACTTAATCATGAAGGTTTTCTTTTTCCTCTCCTCACTCCTCTAATGGTCTTAAGTAGTAATTAAATGCAGTGTTTAACAATCACTTCTTGCTAAATTATAATTATGAGAATTGAAATGCATAAACATGCTTTTACATAATAATGAGTTTCTTATCAGCAGGAAGAATTTAAAGAAACTTTGGGGAAAGAAAAGCAGAAACCATCCAAATAAGCCTTTCTCATCTGGAGTTCCAGGGAAACCCACTGACTCTGTGAAAAGTTGCTGGGGGTTCCACAAAATATCTTGACTGGGGAAACCCCCACTCCCAAAACAATGTTGTTTGAAAACTAGCTATGCAATGCTAGTTTTCACATGGGTGGGATTTTTTTACTTGGCACAACTTACTGATCACATTCGCATATTGTGAGCCTGTAGATGTAAACATTTTTATACAGGGGGTCTCTGAGACTCCACTAGGAGATCACTCCACAGGAAAATTAGAACTACACTTTGAGATAGGTTGTAATAATGGAATCTTACATGCTGGACTGGGTTTTATCTCCCCTTCTCCTTATGCCCCAGTGACTCAGGTTGGAGCTTGCCGAAGTCACTTATGAATGCTATCTTGCTTGCCAGGACTTGAAGAATGTTTCAGTCCTCTTTGCTTATGGCAGAGGCCTCCAAATTTGGCAATTTTAAGATTTGTGGACTTCAACTCCCAGACTTCCTCAGCTCGTCAAGCTGGCTGGGCAATTCTGGGAGTTGAAGTCCACAAGCCATTTTTTTTTTTGAAAATTTTTTTGGGGTTTTCACAAAAGCAAAATACAAATAAAACATCTTTTTTGAAAATAGCATGGTCCCAGGTTATCACTTCTTCATACAGACACAAAACTC
>BHFT01069842.1:0-40030 GCA_004320025.1 Laticauda laticaudata
TTTAGTTTTTATTGTTTTTTTTTAATTTTAAATTCCATTTTACTTCTGTAAGGCTGCCTCGAGTCGCCATGGACAAATAGGCGGCAATATAAATAACATTTAAATAAACAAACAAACAAACAAACAAATTGCTAGGAATAAAAAAAAGATGGTATGACAGACCATCCATAGCAATGACACAGTGTGAAAAACCACAAATGTCAAAACCATACATGATCTCTGAAGAAAGAACAGGAAAATATAATACCAGTATATATTCACAAAGACATGTTCTCCTGTTACATTTTCTGAGTAGTGCTTACTGCATGTACCGTATATACTCACATATAAGCCGACTTTAGAACGCTTTTTTTTTTCCCCCAAATTTGGGGGTCGGCTTATACGCGAATAAATCTGATTTGCTGGAGCAGCAACTTAGCATGGTGGCTTCGGCACGATGAGTCTTGGCTCTCATCGCGCGAAGCTGCTGCCCGGTGAAGCTGCTGCCCGCCGCTTCCCTGCCTCCCATTGAGTTCTCCCAGCTGATTGGCTGTACAAGCCGCTGCCCTGACGAAGGCGATGAGAGTCGTGCGATGAAGAGCCAAGACTCTCATCGCCTTCGCCGGGCAGCGGCTTCGCGCAATGAGAGCCAAGACTCTCATCGCCTTCGCCGGGCAGCGGCTTGTACAGCCAATCAGCTGGGAGACTCAATGGGAGGTGGGGAAGCGGCAGGCAGCGGCTGAGAGCCAAAGACTCTCATCGCGCGAAGCCGCCACGCTAAGTCACTGCTGAAGCCTCGCCTGCCTTTGCAGCCCTCACCTGGCCCTTAGCAGCCCTCGCCTCAAGTAAAACGCACGCGAAGTCAGGCGCCATTTTTTGTCCCTGGATGGACGATGAGCCGCAACTTTTGCCCCACCGCCTTTTCCCTCTTGGGCTTCACTTCTGCTGTTCAGGAAGTCGTGTCCCAAGCCCTGTCCTCCCAGAATCTTTCTGACGGTGAGCCTTGATGGTGAGCATCAGGGGTTGAACATCATGGTATTTGCGGGTCGGCTTATATGCGGAGTTTTTGCAAAATTCCTCATTTTGGGCAGTTTTTAAGGGTCGGGCTATATGTGAGATCGGCTTATATGCGAAGTATATACGGTATGTGTAATGCTGCTGGGTTCTTCCATTGTTCCTAAAATTAGTTCAGTTTTTTTCATAAAAAAAAAAATCAGGTGAGAGGATAATGATCCTTGAGGGAACAGTCATCTTATTGCACAATAAAAAGAAGCTTGCCAAGTTCGTTCTGAAGAGTACCTTTGAGGCAATGAATCAAAGTGACTGCAGTCTTCTAAATACTTACTTCTAATATCATGCTGCCAGGACCTAGTTCAATCTGCACAGCTTCTCTGAACAATTGAATTCAATCCATTTGAAAAATCTCTTTCAGTCCTGAACTGCGCTTATCTTTTTATGATCATAATGACTGACTACGTTGAGAAGCAGTTCAGTTACCAGAAATATATCCTCAGCACAATGTCTCACTTGCAAACCACAAAAGGTTGAAATTGCTCCCCCTTTTGTAGCAACTCAAAGGTGCGGCAGAAAGGTACTTTATCAAGGTAGCGTAGGGTGAAAATGGTCTGCACCTTCAAATAGATTGTCTGAGGCATCTGGAAACTGGTAATCCAACCCTTCTTAAATTGTTGATATAAGGACAAATTCAGCCTATCAGTGGGTGCATACTGGATATATCCAACTTTATTTTTGACTATGGATGTTTGGATACATCTATCTGCCTCTTGACTATCCATCTACCAACAATTAATAACCTTGAGTAACAGTAAATCATTTTCATTACATCAGTATAACAGTGGCTTCCAAACTCTTTTATGCAATGCATATTTAATTAGCAAAAGTTTTGTGTTTCTTCCTTTACCACAGATAGTTCTCCAAACTTGGCACTTTAAAGGCTAGGTCACACTGGCTGACGGATGCAAAACGTATGCAAAAAGGACACAGCGGACGAGCAAATTTCGGGGGTGGCTCCATCCGTTGTTATCCACTCTCAAAAGTGCCGCCAAATTTGCATAAACAGAACAGAAAACAACGGAAAGGAACGGACGGGGGTAGTACGTAGCGAGGATGGGAAAGCGGATGTTCGTAGGAAGCCTACGGATGGAAGTGGATGGAGTGGATGACACATCAAGGGCTTCCGGGGGAGAACGTGAAATGCGGATGCGTAGCGTAAGGAGTGGGATGCATCACGGATGCCTATAGGGATGCAGAAGCGGGAGTGCGAGTGCAGATGCAAAGCGTTCACATGCGGCATGTGGGGAGGATGAATTGCGTCAGCTCCGTGGATATAAAAGGATGCAGCTCGCAAGCAGTCACCATTCAGAGGAAAGACCTGCTGCCAGAGACATCTTGAAAGAACACCATGGTTCATCAGTCAGGGAATAAGAGAAAGCTGTGCCTACTCCTGCCAGCCCTGGCAAAGAAGGACAGACCCACCATCCCACCCCCTGGCGCTGACTCCTGAAGCTGCTGGTGCTTCTGCTGCTGCTGGTGGTCTCTGGTGTTGCTGCTGCTGGTGCTTCTCCGCTGCTCGGTGCTTCCTCCTGCTGCTGCTGTGATGGACCAGCCCAAGGCCCTCAAAACCCTGCTGCTGAAGGCCCTGAAGCCCTGCCAGAGGGAGGAAGAGGCAAGGCAAGGAGGAGGGAGAGAGGAAACAGTACTCCATTTCCGAGGACCATGAGGAGAGGTGCTGGAATGGCTGAGGGGAGAACGATGTGTGGAGAAAGGGCCACAGGCTCCTATCGCGACACAAGAGGAAGCAGGCAGTGTGGAGAGACAAGGCAGAGAGTCTGGGCTACACTTCAGACATACTCCTGGGATGGTGGAAGCACATGCACACCTAGCATAGGCAAGCTGCACCTGAAGAAATCTGGCCAGGCTGCTGTCAAGCTCACTGACTGGGAGATGTACGTCATGGCCAAGTGCAGCTTCCTGGAGGGTGAGATCCACCACCGAGGAGCAGCCCCTCTGTCAAACCCTCTCCCTCAGACAGCCCAACAGACAGCCACTCCTCTTCCAGCCAGGAGACAGCTACCGTGTACAGGAAAGGTGTCTTTGGAGGGCCCATGGCAGAGACCCCCCCGACAGCTGCACTCCCCATGCCAGAGGACGTGGAGATCCCCTGTCTCAATGGAGCAAGAAGAAGCAGCAGCCAGAAGACCAAACCCACCCCCACCCCCAGCTCCACCCCACAGAAAGCAGGCAGAGAGGCAGACTGGGAGGGCCAGAGCCACACTGTTCTGCTGGAGATCAGGGACACCATCAGACCAGCACAGATCTTCTCTCTCAGCTGGTCCACAGCGATATGCCATCCTCTAACCGCAAGCCCTTCATCACAATACGTGAGCCAGACCCTCATGGACCTGCCCGAGGCCCAGTACCAGGTGATGGAGAAAATCACAGCACTGCTGCACCACTCTCCGGTGCCCAGCTGCTCCGACCCAGTCCAGGTCTGCTGCTCCACCCCAGGCGATGTCACAGCCCTTCCACGGCTTTTAACAGCACCCTCACTTACAAGGCTACAAGTACCAGGAGGCATCCCTTCCCAGTCCAGGCCCAGGTACATCGCACGCCACAGACACCAGTCCTCACCCAGCTGCAGACCAGACAGCCCCACTACACTCCTCCTTCCTCCACCCCACAGCCAAGCCCCTCAACAGAAAATCTGTCTTCAGTCCTGTGCCTGACATCCCAGGTCCTTGAGGAAGGGCCTCTCAACTTATGAGACTGAGTCAGTTCTCTGAGAGCTTCCTGAATACACCATCCCCTGTTGTACTCTTGGGGCCAGGCACCCAATGGCACCTCAGACAGCACTCAAGCCAACAGCTACCTCCACAGTCCCTGCACGCTTAACAGCTGAGACCATGGACATTACCTCAGAGTGACTGAGAATAGTGCCAGAGACTGAGTTGTTACCTGTTCACCTTATCTTTGGCTTAAAGACACTTTACTTGGGTCATTTTGCTTTTTAATAAAGTCATACAGTTTACTTAAGACAGTTGTTACTAAAGGCTATATTTGCTTAACACATTTGGTTCATTTTATTTACTTAATAAAGTGTTGGTGAAAACTTTGAAAAAAGGGTTAAGCCTTTGCATGCTTGTGGGATAGGTAAGGATAGTTGTGGGATGGGTTAGGATAGCTGTGGGATGGGTAAGGATAGCTGTGGGATAGATAAACCTCCAGTAAAAAGCATAGTGGGACTGTATGGTCCACCCTTCCAGCTGCCACACATATGGCCCTTTATTATCAATAACAAATTTATTCATTGTTCAACACACATTTCAAAATAAACAAAACTCTTTATTAATGCCCTATTCATTGTAAGGCCAACTCAACATACATGGCACAATCTCATCAGTGTGAATGAGACAGGCTCAAGGAAGCATCCATTAAGCATCTACCATCTGTCTTGCCACTCCACTGCTCCAGCTGGGAGTTGCACCAGTGTTTCAGGGAGGTTGCGCTGCGTTCTTCCCTTCACGTGAAGCTCTGTTGGGGCCTTGTACATCCACAGTCTATCAGGTTTCGTCCTTAGCCTCCATTCACCAGGCTCCATGTCCCCATTCCCTTGTTGACGCGTCCACAAGCCTGTTCTGCAACACTGGGTAGGGGTGCGCATGAGATTGTGCAGGATGCAGCAAGCTTCCACGATGCTCCTCACGGTCGTGAGATAATCTGCATGGTGGTGAGAAATACCTGGAACCTGTTGGCCAGGATGCCAAAGACGTCCCTCACCACCCATCCTTGCCCTGGACAGCCTGTAGTTGAAGCAATTCGCTCTCTTCACGGGGTGAAGTATCTGGAACTGTAGGGCTTCATAAGGTAGGTTTCTGAGGGAGAAGCGTGTCATCACCAATGATTGAAGTCGGGCACATCTTGTTGCGTCATTGGGTAGGGGGTCTCGGATCTGGAAAACCCATGATGAGGTTGCGTTCAAGCCCATCCCTTGAGGTCACTTGGTGTTGTAGAACCTGGCCATCTGAAGCTGACCCGTTGCACTGAAGCATCGATGTACATGAACTTGTAGTCAGCATCAACCATGGCAAAGAGGATGATATTGAAGAAGCCCTTGTAGTTGTGATAAGTGGACCCTGAGTTGGGTGGAGCTTTTGCAGGCCATGTGCTTCCCATCTATGGCTCCAATGGTGTGGCGGAAGTTCCACTTCTGATACCACTCTTCTGGCAAGTTTCCTCCAGCCTTGTCAGTGGTGGGGCACTGGTGGAGCTGCTCCACGTATTCTTCGATGATGGCCTGCACCATGGTGGAGATCAATGGATGATGTGGAAGAGCAAGAGCAAGGGTGAAGAGGTCTGTACACTACAGCTGCTGGACTGATAGTGAGATCCATGTGATTTCCTCCCCTTTTTATAGGAAATGTTGGTTTTCTGCTAGGTGTCCTTCACATACTCTAGGCATACTTCAGACATCCTAAATATCCGAGATACGTCCCATATACGAACGTTTTTGTCAGTTTTAATGCCTTTATACATGAGATAAATCCGCTTATATCCTTTCTATTTCCGTGCTACTAATGCTGTGTGGACGTTCCGTGTACCTTTTGCTTCCTCCCTCTTCTGCTTTCAGCTGCAGCGGATGTGAGTTGCGGGGATGCCCAGAGGATGCCGAGAGGATACATCGGATGTGTAACGGATGACAATGGGACGTAGAACGTTTGTTGCCCGTATGTGTCGCGGATGTAGATTCGTACGTGGCGAAAGTTCATCCACTCAAAAAGTTTTGTGCAGCTGAAAACTTTTTGAGCGGATGAAATAGCAGTAGACGAAATGTTTGACAGATAGAGCGTATGAATCATGTACGCAGTGAGTACACAACTGTGAATCGCGGTGTTTTCCAACGGATGGCAAGCTTTTTTGTCCGTTTTACATCCTCTTTGCATCCGTTGGTGCACTGGGACATGGGCTTAAGACTTGTGGACTTTAATTCTGAGAATTCTCCAGCCAGCATAGTTATGGAGAATTCTGGGAGTTAAAATCCACAAGTCTTAAAATTGCCAAGTTTGAGGACCCCTGCTTTTCCAGAATTAGGTACTGCCACTTTATCAGGCAGAGAATGGAAGACTCTAATCCAGGGATATCAAACTCCATTTAATTGAGGGCCGCATCAGGGTTGTATTTGACTTTGGAGGGGCGTGGCTGGGCTGAGTATGGTCAGCTCAATGTCACTCATGTTGGGGGCACCTGTGGTGGCCCGAGCTCTCTGCCAGCAAAAATAGGCTCCCAAGCTCCATTTTCGGCTGCAATTGCCTCCTGCAACCCTCTGCCAGTGAAAACAGGGCTTGGGAGAGCTGTTTTCGCTGGCAGAGGCACTGTGGGCCAATCCTTCGATGTTTCCAGGGCAGCCCCACAGGCCAGATCTAAGCACCCCACGGGCCGGCTTTGGCTCCTGGGCCTTGACGCCTCTGGTCTAAGCACCCCTGCTCTAAGCTCAATACAGGTAGTTCTTGAATTGTTAAGTGAATTCTGTCCCATCTTTATGGCCTTTCTTGCCACAGTTGTTAAGTGAATCTGGCTTCTACACTTTGCTTGTCAGAAGGTCACAAAAAGGGATCACACAATCCCATGACACTGCAACTGTCATAAATATAAAAAAAATGGTTGCATGACCATGGGGATGCTGCAATGGTCATCAGTATAAAAAACAGTCGTAAGTCCCTTTTGTCAAAGCTGTTGTAATTTTGAATGGTCACTAAATGAATTGCTGTAAGTCGAGGACTACCTGTATAGGAGAAAACTATGACCCTTTGCATGAAAAGGGAACTTACTACTAAATTTTTAATTGCAAGTTTATGTGAAGTTTCTGTTCTGAAATGCCATATTTTGAATAATCATTTTACTAAGATATCAAAGCAGAGCTGGAGTGTATTTATATTGTCACAGTACTTAGATCAAGGCACAAGGACCAGTTTTAAAGCACTTTATAGTCCTTGGACATTAAATAACAAAATGTTATTTGTTATTTGAATGCTATTTGTTATTTGAATGCAAATGGAACCTGTTGTAGGTTTGTCATGTTTGCATATTTTGATGTTAATGATCTGGATCTGCTATTCTGCTTACATATCACCATGTCTCCTTTTTTATTTTGTTTATTGTATTTGTGAAATGCCATGTTTTGAATAATCATTTTTACTAAGATATCAAAGCAGAGCTGGAGTACCAAGGATCAGAAAGACATTCTGTGAAGGAAGAAACCAAAATGACAAGACTCATTTTTACCAACCTTGCAGGCTCCAGTTCAGCTGATGACTCCAAACACAGAACATAAAATGTCACAGCTAGATCAAACTCTGTATTATACCCTAAGATGAATCTACATATAGCGGCTGATTGCTCTGGCCAACATTAAATTGTAGTCCCTTCTACCTAATTTTGGTACTTCTTTTTCCTGCCCTTCCCATGGGTAAATAGAATTAGCCTTGTATTTTTCAATTCTGAAGTTGGCAATTTTGACTGAAAATGAAAACATCATTTTCCTGAGAAGTTCCAGCATTCAGGCACACCACATCTTTTTCATTTTTCCCCATTTCTGCCCCTGTTGCATAATTTTTTAAAGTAATGATATTAATGCCCAGTTATAAGGGGAGAAATCAGTACAATAGAAGTCCAAGACCCTGACACATGTGACAAGAGAAATGAATGATTTGGATGAGAATGTTAGTACTAATGAGAATGTACAATAATTGAAACCATGGCAAATGGAGTTGTGCAGCTTCCATACAACCATAAATATCTACGCTCAGAAGGAAGAAGGCATTGCATTACTAACATTTTTAGAGTATCTAGAGCTCAGATAGAAGAAAGACCTCACGGCACTCTCCATAGCACACATTAGAATTTAATACAGGAGGCTGAGAGAAATTTTATATTTCCAAACAAATACCATGGAGTACAACCCCATTTACAAACAAGATCCATATTTTAAAGCAAAAAGGGCAACAAACAAAAGAATTATAAAATTGGAAGGGACCTTGGTGGTTTTTTGTTCCGGCTCCTTGCTCAGGGCAGGAATCCTCAAAATATCCCAGATAAATAGCTATTCAGCCTTTGTTAGAAAAAAAACTTCCAGTGATGGAGCACTTCGCCTTTTCTTCTGCAGACTAACAAAGACAGCTCCTTTAATCATTTTTATAGGATTTAACCTTCAAGCTCTTCTTTGTCATCTTTGTTAATACTCTCTGCATTCTGTCCAGTTTATCAATCTCCTTCTTGTATTGAGGCTACTAAAACTGGACCAGTATACCAGGTAAAGTTTAAACAGTGAAGCAGAAAATGGAGCTCTGTTTTCTTTTGATCAGTGCATGACATTACTGGTTCATGCTTAATCCGTGATCTACCAAGACATCCACTTCCCTCTCACAAGTACTGCTATTGAGTCACGCCTGTTTTGTACAGGTGCTTCTGATTTTTCTTTTACATACGAATACAGAATCTTATATTTCTTGCCACTGAACAACATTTTGTTGGATAGAATCCATTGTTCAATCCTATCAAGATTTGTTTTGAACCTTGAGTTTATCTTCTGAGTTTGCTGGCAATCTCCTTGCGCCATCTACAGATTAGATAAATAGCAAAAGCAATAGTACTTAGACTAATATATCACTTCACAGTGCTTTACAGCCCTTTTTACATTAATTTAATTTAATTTAAACAACATGGTTTACAGAGTCAGCATACTGCCAACAATCTGGATCCTTATTTTACCAAGTTAACACTGAGAATTATGTTATGTTAATTATGTTAATTATGTTAACTTGTTATGTTAACAAGTTAACACTGAGAATTAAACTGCTGGCAGTCAGCAGACTTAGCCTGCAATACTTCATTCTAACCACTGCATCCAGAATATCCCTAAATCACTTATAAAACTGTTGGAGAGCACTGGGCCCAAAACAATATCCAGCAAAATCCCTCCTAAGATGTAGGCTGGTCTATTAAGGGTCATGCATTGAGTACAGTTCTTCAACCAACTATGAGTCCATATGGTACTGGGACTATCCATCCCACAGTGTTCCATTTTATCAAGGAGAATACAGTCCACTTTATAAAATGCCTTATTGTAATCTCGATACACCAAACCTATAACATTTCCTTAGTCTAATCCAGTAATGCTGTTAATAAAAGCAGCAAGATTTCTCTGGCGTAACCTGCATTTTATAAATCTGTATTGGCTTCTAGTAATCATCTTGTTCCTTTCTCATTGCTTGCAAACCACAACTTGATAATTTATTTTTTTAGGATTTTCCAAGATATTAACTGTAAATTGAATGATCTATGGTTTCCTCAGTCCATTTACCTCTCTTTTTTTTAACATTTCCAGCATTACCTCTTCTCTTTCTGCACTCCAACTGTACACCAGAAATTCTGAATGACAACACTCAGTGTTGATGTAAAAAAAAAATTCCTTTACAATTATTATTTTCCAAAGCTTTCAGAAAGATGACAATCCTGCATTTGCTGGACTCTGCCTAGGGAAGTAAATGAGTTCCTGCTCTCAAACCCAATGTAAGTGAAAATGTTATTTTTATATTACTCTTTCAAGCATTTATCCCTTTATTAAGCTATCACCTAGCCATCAATAAACATAGGTTCTAGAAATTTGTATTTATATTGTCACAATATTTAGATCAAGGCACAAGGACTAGTTTTAAAGCACTTTATAGTCCTTGGACATTAAATAACGAAATGTTATTTGTTATTTGAATACAAGGGTTAGGGTGAATGGAACCTGCATCTGCTGTTCTATTTACATACCACCATGTTTCCTTTTTTTATTTCACTTATTGTATTTGTGAACCACCCAGAGTTAGTCTGTATTTGAGCAGCACCGAAGTCAAATACTGACAGTCAGATTCAAAAGAAGAGAAGTGCCAATAAAAGTTTAAAATTATCCAGCAAGTCATACATGGCTAAATGTCTTGCTCACATAATGCTGCGTACCAAAATTCCTGCATAATTTACAATATTCATCTACCTCTGCAAATATGTGCAACATAATACTTGAAGAAGGAAAAAAAAGTTTTGTACCAGCTACTAATGAGCTCCTTCCAGGACTGGGTCCCACTACCAAAGCACTTCCATTATGCTGGGCGAAAAAAAGTAAAACACTCTGTTAACAGTACCATAAGACTTTCAGGTGAGCTACAATGAAACATGTTTGGCAATGTAAGTTCTACAAAACTCTCTGGCACATAGTTACAGACAATGTGTGAGTCAGAGCTGCTTCCTCCCACCTTGCCATCTGGGAAACCACCCACATGCTTTGTCTGTCCAGTTATTTATGAAACCAGCACATCATCCTCTTGCAAGGAAACAACATCAGAGAACTGACAGCAGAAGATCCGGTTATTCTTTCACACTCCCCCTTTTCTTGCCCTGGGTGGCAGGAGAAGCTGGAGGAAGGAAGCAGAGTTGAGGGCCTCCTTCGGTGTAAAGTTCTCTGATCCTGCGGAGTGACCAGTCAATGGGATTGATGAATTGACATCCAAAGCCCTATAGCTCTTCTACTTCCAGCAACTAGGACCAATGGAGGCATTTCCCCTGCCTTCTCTTTGTAGAAATGCATCTCCCATTCCCTTTCATTGCTGAGGCAGAATAGAAGTTGGAAGTGCAGTCAATACACTTTATCAGCCAACCTATTTTCTACCTGCTTCAGCACTGGAGAATACTACTGCTGGGCTGAGAGGTCTTAAATGATAAAAAAAATAATCAAACTACTGGTCTGAAGAATGTGCAGTGATAAAACTAGCAACAAAGGAAACAACTGTTGGAATACAGCTTGATTAGCCTTAGCTAACCAGTTCATAGAATCATAATTCATAAAGTTTTAAGGGACCTTGGAGGTCTTTTCCAACCTCTGGCTCAATGCAGGAGCCTTATACCATCTCAGTCAAGTGGTTGTCCAGTGTATTTTTAAAAAGCTTCAGTGATGGAGCACACACAACTCCAGGAAGCAAGCTATTCCACTGATTAGTGGTTCTCATTGACAGAAAATATCTCCTTACTTCAGCATAGTTGGCTGGAAAATTCTGGGAGTTGAAGTCCACAAGTCTTAAAAGTTGCCAAGTTTGGAGACCTCTGGGGTACATATATCGAGCTTTTCTACTGTTTGTCATATGATTTAGCCTCCAGACACTTTATCATATTAGTTGCTCTTCTCTGCACACTTTCCAAGGTCTCAATATCTTTTCTCTATCATAGAAAGCAGTACTGGTCACCATCTACCTGGATATCTGGAAATATGATGAAACTGAACAGAAAATGATTCAAGAGTACTTTGGTTTGACCTGGAAATGGGTTTTTTAAAAAAATCCAAGCTTTCGTACTTGGGTCCAATATTTTGTAGATGCATACAATGTCATCTTCAGAAAGAGGATATCTTGCTGCAACATTAGTTAAGAATCTACCTATTTCTACTTGATCTTGGCAACAGCTGCTGTTACTGTTCTCTTTCTTGTTCCTCCAGATGCTGCTAATGTTGTGTGCATTATATTAAGCTGGTTTGGAGTAACAGATACTGTTGTACTGCTATTGTATTTTTAGCAAATGTAGCTATTTTTGCTTTTTCATTGTGCTGAACCAAGTTCTGGGCTGTTCTTAGACCATTTACTGGATGAGGGATTAAAGAAGGATGCAAAATAAACATACTTCAATCTTTTCACAAGCCTCAGAAATGTTCGTGTTCCATTTTTGATTAATAGTGTTCTCATTGTTGTACATTGCTTTTAGGGTTTTTTAAAAAAATATACACTAGTGCAAACTAGAAGATATGACTTTATATAAAGCTCAGAAAGCTATTTTGAATACATCATAGTTTGCCATTAATGTCCAAAATCACATTTGTCAGTTTTACTACTTACAGATTAAAAAACTATCAGTGATTGTCCCAAAGGTGCTTTTTCAGAAAGCAACTGGACTTTCCAGTTTTTCTTTGAAGATGAGAAGTGAAATGTCCTGAAAGAAAAACATGAAAGCCCATTTGCTTCTTGAAAAAGCACCTTTGGGACAAACCTGGATGGCCTGGATGACTGAAAATCCTCACAGACATTCTCAGTCAGTGGTGGGATTCAAATTTTTTTACTACTGGTTCTGTGGGGTGTGGCTTGCTGGGCATCGCAGTGGAAGGATACTGCAAAATCTCCATTCCTACCCCACTCCAGGGGAGGGATACTGCAAAATCCTATTCCCTCCGCACTCTAGGGGAGGGATACTGCAAAATCTCCATTCCTACCTTATCCAAGGGAGAGATACTGCAAAATCCTGTTCCCTCTGCACTCCAGGGGAGGGATAGTGCAAAATCCCATTCCCTCCCCACCCCACTATCCTGCTTTCCAGTTCCATTCCCCTGTGCAGGGCAACAAAAGAAGATCCAGCCAATCAGCTGGGACTCAGGAGGCAGATAATAGATGGGGGTGGGGCCAATCAGAGGTGGTATTTGCTGGTTCGCCAAACTACTAAAAATTTCTACTACCGGATCTCCAGAACTAGTCAGAACCTGCTGAGTACCCCCTCTGTTCTCAGTGGTTCTTCACCTGAAATATATTCTTCCCCATTTGCAGACAACAGAAAGCAGAAAACTTTCCTTTAGCCTGTTCCCAACATAAATTTGCAGTTGACATCAGTTTTCTCCTTTTTGAGTCATCTGCAATGACCTTGGCTGGAAGGCAAATGTATTAGAAGGCAGAAATAATCTTGACAGGTTAAACAAATGAGCTGGAAATCAGAGAAGTTGAACAGGTATAAATGTAAAGATCTGTACTTTGGAAAGAAAATCAGGTGTACAGGTATAGGTTAACAGTAGTATCTATGAAAACTTTGAAATAGCAATTACTTTCAAATTAATCAGAAAGGGAAGAGGTTAGCAAAACGGCTTATGAAAATGTAGGTCACACCAGCAAAACATAGCACCCAAATTATGAAAAATAAGAGGTCTACCTTTCCCCCTTTCGGATTGTACTTCAAATATTACATTCAGTTTTGGGAACCAAAGGATCGGAATTAGAACAGGTTCAGAGAAAGACAGTGAGAGTGATTGGCGAATATATCAGCCCTATTTGAGTATGTATACTATGCTAAAAAAAACAGGATTAAATCAAATCAATAAATATTTGAAAGAATGTCACATTAAAATCTTTGTCATTTCAGAGGGAAGAATATGAACAATGGCCTTTAAATTACAGAAAGTATATAACAATGGATTGTTATGAATAATTTCCTGATATGGTAGCATGTAAATAACTACAGAGATCAAGATTCTTCTTCACTGGATATTTCAAACAATTATCATGGTTATTGTGGACCCTTTTGATTTAGACCCTGCATTGAGCTGAATGATCCTTCGACTTTTATGATTTTCATTTAACCAAAATATTTTAGTTTATAATACCAGCTGTAATGTTTTAATCAATGCTTATCACCCAAATTATCTCAGATTAACACACTTTATGAAATCCTACTTTTAACTACGCTCACAAAAATCTAGGTGATAGTAATTGAAATTTTCTGATGCATTTCAGCACTTTATTTCCTATCTAAATTGAGTATGTTCAATTCATGTGTTATATTCATCATCTCTACTCCAGAATATTTGATCATTTTTAATTGCATAAGCACACCACATATTTTGCTTTCTCTAATACATTTGTTAATTTAGGTTCCTTACAATTTTCTCATACTCGTAATCCTCCATATGCCCTCTATCTCCAGCTGGACCCAAACATTGACCTGTTTCCAGTCATGGATTTGGTCAACCAAGGCTGTAATTTTTTTTTTGTAAGATAGATAAAAGTGTAGACTATGCAACCAATCTCAGTTGTAGTCATGCCACATGCAATATTCCATGCTAATAGTAAAGTCAGCACCATTCAGTTTTGGTATGTTTTGGCTACTATGACACAAGTACAATCACAGCCCAATTTTACCCCAAGCCCACTAAGTTCAGGAAGCCTTAAAGTCTCTACTCTAAAGACTGTCTTGCATATTAACATACTGTTGCCTATATCCTATCAGGAGGCACGTGTGTTGTACTGACAAATTAATATATAAGATACACACTGAAATATACTTCCTTTTTGCATGAATCAAGTGGTGAAAATTAAATTTAATCCAGTTTTGCCTTCCTGATTCCTGGTCGAAGTATTGAGGTTGTGCTAACTGGAAATTTGAGAGCACAAATTGGGGGAAATGATTTATTTCTTTGGCTTTATCTCGGCTATATACACACACATATGGAGTCTTAACATTGTGCAACCAAATCATCAGTGTTATGGGTTGAATTAATAGAAAGGTAAAATACAAAATATTTGAAAAACTAAAAGCATTTACATATTATGTATTTAAAGTATATTATGCATTTGAAGTTCAACAGATGTCTATAACGATTCTCAATTATCCAGGTCATAGTTGTCCCAAAGGTGCTTTTCCAAAAGGCAACTGGATTTCCCTGCTTTTTTTCTTTGAAAAGATTTTGCTTGTCATCCAAGAAGTTTCCTCAGTTCTCACTGAAGAAGCTTCTTGGAAGAAGCAGCACAACATTTTCAAAGAAAAAAAACCAAGGAAGCCCAGTTGCTTTTTGGAAAAGCACCTTTGGGACAAGCTCAGCCAATATTTTGTTTGCGCTTAGTTCCATAAAATATGAGGAATTATATCTTGCAACAGTCTTCTCTTATCTGACACATGTATACTTGGTGGCTCCAAACACTTATCTTCTTAGTTGCTCTCCTCTGGACATGCCTATTTACCAATGTCCTTCCCTAAAATGCAATACCCATAAATCAGCATAATTTTCCAGATACCAACACAGATACCATCAGTTTACAAAGTGATTTTTCTTGAATGACACTTGGCTTCTCATCCTGATTGATTTAAAAACATCAGTAGTGAGTTTTGCAGTGGATTGCTCTTTTCTTTTTGGCACCCTTTGATAAGATTACAAAGTCAACACGAATGATAGGCAACTGGAGTCAAATTTCATTTGAATTTCTTCCTCCTAAGCTCACCTTCATCCATCAAAGTAAGGAGAGGTATCGTTTCAGATCTTTGCCTTTAAAACTTTTCTTTTTTTTTTGCTCTGAAATTCAAAGCCTCTATCCTGGATAAAGTCTGTACCCCAATAAGTCAGTATTTGCTATAAAGATAAGTTTTTAACCCCAAGAAGTACTTGCTATAAGAAGTCCCAGATGGTGATATGAAATTTTGCCCTTGCTAAACTCTTTTTAAACCTCTCCAGTCAGAAATCAGCATTCTTTAAGAGCTTTGAGCCTGACGCTTGAGGAATGATCCCCCACCCCACAAAAATTACCCGCCAAGCACAAGTCAACAGACGACGCCAGCAATCACAAAACCGCCACGCGCGCCCTTCCAACAGCAACGGATTCCTCCCCTCTCCTTCCAATCACGAGAGAGCCGAGGGGCGTGGCATCCTTCGAAAGGGACGTCACCTGAGAGCACCGCCTCCCCCGTTTCCCCCCCCCGACTTGCTCGCGCCTTAAGATGACGTACTTCTGCGCCTCTAATTTTGGTTTCTAGCGGCTCAGAGCGTGAGAACGGCGAAAGGCGGACGAGCCCGGGGAAACCCGGGCGGGTCATCTGAAGAGGGCGTTTGTAGGTTGAAGCAAGGTAGGTTGAGCCTCTAAAAATTGACTCGCGTGGTTATTCTGGACGGAGCGAAGGATTCCAAGGAATCCCGTTCCTTTCTTTCGAGCAAGGCTCGCCAACCTTGGCAACTTTAAGCCTGGCGGACTTCAACTCCCAGAAGCCGGCTGGGGGATTCTGGGAGTTGAAGTCCGCCAGGCTTAAAGTTGCCAAGGTTGGAGGCCCCTGGTTTCGAAGGAGGCTCACGAAAAAAGGATCCAGTCGTATTTTTGTTGCTTATCCCGAAATAGCAACCCCGGCTGAAAAATAAACTTGCTCCATTCACTCCTTTCCTCATCCCTTGGTAGAGAATGTTTCTTGTAACTTCCAGAAAGTACTTACTGCAATGCTTTTTGCATTCTTTCATTCTAAAAAGCTGTATTAACACTTCATCTATGATGCTCCTTTAGCACTCCTAAAATTGGGGATTATATTCTGGGTGTGGCAAGAATGATGATGGGATATAGAATTCAGATAACTTGGAAGCTGTTTTCCTACATTTCCAAAATATGACATTTTTCATTTTTCTTTCTTTGACTAATTTGCCTTAGGCATGCCAACGTATTCTTTTTTAAACAGAAGCAGAAACATATAAGAAGGATGTTGTCAAGGCCTAAGCCTGGAGAGTCAGAAGAAGATCTGCTGAGGTTCCAAAATCAGTTTCTGGAGACTAAATCTTCCCCAGGAGTTAAAGTAGTAAAAAAAGCAGATAAAAGAAGAGATGTGGACAGAGACAATGATGACAGACGCCCATTGCCGTTCAGCAGGGATGTGGTGATGCTGGATGGTATGTTCCTTTCAAATTATTTTATGCTGATTATTGGCAATGTTAAAAATGGACATAGCCAAAAAATGTGTATCTTATTTGTTACAATTGTTATAATTTCAAAGCAGTCTGATATGGTCCATTCTACATTTTATATGATAAAATTCCATATGTGGTTTAAACTAATCTAGAATCATCCAACTCTGCTATACTCTAGCATCGGACTTCTTTCTTCTTCTTCACATTTATCTTCTTGGTTGAAGAGTCTGTTTAATTTAACCTGTGCTTGCCACTTCACCCTGTATAAGCATTTTTACAATTGAAGGTACATGTAGTCTTTTGGTTGATTGAGCCAGAGTTTTTTTGAGTCATTCCTTTAGCTGATGACTTTATGCATGTAATTCTAGAGCTGTTCTTGCAATGGTAGTGTTACTGCTATATACCATAGTAACTGGCCATCACCACTGCAGATGTGATTCTTGCATTTTCTCAGCAAGAAATACATCTTCACTTATCACTTGGTCTAGTCTTGCTATGGAAGTAACCACTGTAGCATCCTCATCTGTACAATATGGAAACCCTGTTTGTGTGTATTTGATGCTGGTCAACATTTCTACACCATACATGGCTAATGGTTTGATGACCATTTAGTAGATTTGGATTTCAGGAACAACATAGATAAATTTACTTGTTGCATAGAATACCAGTAACTTGGGGCACTTCATCCAGGCAACATTTACTTCTGTTGTCATCTAGTAGCCTGTCACACTTAGAAGTATGTATAACCCCAGGTTATACACAATGGGTATCTTATTTAATAATTTGATGCTATCCTTTTTGAATGTACCTTTTCTTTTTTGAATGTACCTTTTTGAATATACCTTTCCCAGAATTGTATGTCTGGGAACTGCATTTAGGATATTAAATATTCTTCATATTGAACTTTATTTCAAAGTCATTTAGATGCATATCTTATTCCTATGTTAATATTTCAGGTTCCTTTACATTTTGCTACTAATCATGACATCATATATAAATCCATTAAGATCTGGTAAGATCTGGTCACAGTGTTGTATAGAGAATGAAGAGCAGTAGTGAGAAGGTAGATCCCTGGAACACACCTATGAAGATTATAAAAGCATTTAAATTTAAAGATTATAAAAGCATTTAATGGCAGCATTACTTACTAAGTGAACTACAATGTTACTGGTAACATTGTGGTTCAGCAGATGTAGGTCTTGAATGCATTATACAATCTAAATGATAGCTAGTTGTAGTCATATGGTATTTGGCTGAATGCTTTTTCTAGGCTTGTGAATGTCAGATGTGTGTGGTTTTTTTGTATTGCTCTAGCAGTAGATCAGCAGCATTTATTTTGTGAATTTTTCCAAAGTTATTCTTAGAGCCACACTGATTTGACAAAATGGGGATGTCTCAGAAAGGTGCATCTAATATATATTCAAAAAATTTCATGGTGAGGTGTAATAGCCAAGTTGGCTCATAGTTTGAGTAGTGCTATACTTTGCCTTTATATTTCCTGATTCATATTTTGTGTAGTTCTGCCAGATTGATTTTCTTCTAAATTTTGTTGAGCGCTGTAAGTTATTCTGCTTCCAGATTTCAGCTGGGATGTCATCCAAGCTAGTCACTTTGTTGGTCCTCCTTTTGCAGATGGCAGCTGAAACTTCTTCAATTCTGATGGCAAATAGCAAAGCAGAAACAGGGTTAGTTTAGCCAATAGTGGAAGAGGGAACTATTTAATGCAGCTTGCCTCAAAATAGTTCCTACATTGACAGTGTAGGTTTTTTGGCTGTTCTAGCAGTCATCTGTTCTTATGTTCACTATTGATGACTTGTCCTAAATTTTGTGTGGAGTATTAGCATATTTTATAGCAAGGTAGTTGACTTTCTTTGACTTTTTTTGTCCCATCAGATTTGCAGATTTAGTTTTTATTTTGGAGGATCTATTAAAACAGGCCTAAGCTAATTTAAAAAAAGAGGAATATGGCGAAATGGCAGAATTGAAAATAAAGAGAAAACTAAGATATTGTTAAAAAATCTCACAGAAATGCAGAAAAAAGAGTTAATGAAGAGAATTCACATTACGAAGAAAGTAAAATATTTAGGGATCAATTTAATAGCAAGATGTGTAACTATTAAGGAAGATAATTATAATTATTATATTTCAGTGATCTTCACTGGGTAATTTAGCTGTAGCATTTGAGATAGAAAAATCCACCCCCCTTTCTTCATCCCATGCATGCTTTCATATTTCCAGTCCTGTCCCTGCTCTCCTCTTTTCTTTTTCAAGCTAACAACTTCCAAATGTTCTAACCTTTCACCCTAAGGAATATCTCTGAATCCTCTGATCATTTTGATTGTCCTTTGATATAATTGTATGTACTTTAAATCTTTGCAAAGTGCATTCTAATATCACTTGTTTTGCTTCAATTTGAACTTTATTTCTACATCAGCCGGTTAATTAAGAACCCTGAGTAAAAATTACTTTGGCCGAGTTCACTTATTGTGCTGAGCTACAATATGTTCAACATGATTTTGCTCAGTACAAAGTGTAAACTTTGACAATATGTTTTGTTAAATATAGTCAGTTATTATCATAAAGCAAGTGGTTATGGCCTCTTCAACAAATCATGTAATAAAAAGCTGGCTTAGTACAAAATGTTTGTTTCTTAATTTTATATTGTTCTAATCAATACCACAGTTACTTAGGATTTATTTTTCATTTCCTATCCCTGGAAGAAGAAACTATTGGATCACTAATTTTCTACCTATTTGTTATTTTCTTTGGTTTCTCAGATTTTCCAGATGTTCCTCCACTTCTGACACCAGCTCCTCCAAAGAAATCCAGATTTAAAAGTGCCCATGTCCATTTTGATGAAGATCCAGGGAAGCAGATGGATTGTAATGATCAACATATCACAGCAGTCTTAAGCAAAATCATTGTACGTCATATTTGTAGGAACTATTATAAAAACAAACATGACTGATGATATATTAAAACTGAACCATATGCTCTAAAAAAAAAGTAAAGTAAAATGATATCTATGAAAGTAATGCAATCATGACATTTCTTGAACATCTAAATTTTCATGCTTTCTAATTTTTGTTTAATTTATAATTCAATATGGGTTGGTAGTAAGAATGTTTCAAGATCTGGCCACTGGATCTACAGAATCTACTAAACCATATGATTGGTCTCTTGCTACCATTTCCAGTGACATATCTTTCCAGGCTTTATAACAGAGATTGATATTATCTTTGCTGCCCAGGATTTCTTTAGATGGTGCATAACATTGACTTTGTAATATTTTGTATAACAATTTTTTCCCATTAAGGTGCTCCTTTCCTAAGTTGTTCTTAGGTAGAACAGACTTGATGAATGTAAGATGAAGATGAAAAGAAATGGATAGTTTTGTTCAACCAGTGGAGGCTGCTTTGTGAATCTAATGTTTTTTGTCTGAAACATAGGCACTAAATTATTGCTTAATGGCTATGAATAGCTGCCAGTTTCGTTTTATAAGTAGTCCATTCCTGATCAGGAGGGAAGTGAGATTGTAAGTGGCCATGAGAGTTATTTAAGACTTATTAAATTCTCACTGAATAAAATTGCATTTGAATCATCTGAGTCCCAACTCTTTTTGCTTTGTCCAAACTTGGCAATTTTAGAACTTTTGGATTTTAACTCCCAGAATTCCCCAGACAGCCAAGCTGATGGGAATTCTGAGAATTGAAGTCTACAAGTCTTAAAATTGCCAAGGTTTGATGCTCCTGTCCTAGTCAATACTAACCATCATGGTTTGGATAAGTAAGATTCAAACATGTCATCTCTTTATCTGTGGCAGGAACATGATACTAGCAGTGCCAGGGTGACAATGCCATTGTTCACAAGTGATCCATTTCCCAAAGTTTTTCATCGATCTGAAATAAAAACTGAGGTAAGAAAAATCAGCATTGTACTAAAAAATTTACTTAACTAGTTTTGCCTCTTTTTTGTTCGACTAATTTTAAGTTTACTTTTTAATTCTGAGTTTTGTGCTGAGATTCAAAAATATTGTCCACACATGGATATTTATTGTGTTGTTTTGTTGTGATAACATTTCACGGAATATCTAAAGTTTCAGCAGTGCTACTTCACTTTTGAAGGAAGCTGTGATGATGGCCTGATTCAGAGGACCTGAGCTGATTGAAAGGACCAGCTAAGGAGGGGAAGTAAAAAGGAGGAGCTACTGTGTCAGGAAAAATGAATACTGAGAGTGAGATTACCTCCCTTTCTGTTGGCAACTATAAAATGGCCATAGAAATGTTTTATGAGTTGACACATTTGGTCAGTTTCTACCTAGCTCCATCTGTTTCAGGGTGTCTCTCATGGTGATAGAATGAGAGATAGATATAATAAGCAAGGCAACCTGTGGTTTTCTAGAACTGCAACTCCCACAAATCCAAGCTTGCATGATCAAGGGCAAGACATTATAGGAATTACCCTAAATAACTAGAGGGCATGATAGGAAGAGGGAGCTAAGTCTGTCAGGCTGATTTATGGGGCAGGAACTCTTGTATGCACTGGACTGGAATAAATTTGCTGGATTTTAGCCTAAGATTTAATTCCTGAACATAGGTCAATCTCCTTTCATTGAGCAATGGATTACAAAATAAATCTATCTGTAGAAAAGAGCAATGAAGAATTGCATTTTTTCCTTATATCGCAGCCATCTACTGTAAGTTTTACTTGGGTTGTAATTAGTGCTTTGGGATACTGAAATGCCAGCCTTTGGAGATACTGAGGGAAGATGCTAATGTAAAATTCATTGGAAAATATTTATAATTATAGAGTCATCTTCATAAATAAAGATATAGGAAAGCAAAGTTCCTATATATTTTTATTAGGGAATAAGCCCATACAAAAACAGCATAGCTCAGATTAAACCCTAGTAAAAATCCATAGGACTGCACCATGAATCAAATATCATATATTAGTATACATTAAAGAAGAGTGCAAATGTGGATAATGCATATTGATGTGGATGAAGATCCACTATGAATGAAGGGGCAGGAAATGTAATGAGTTGTGTGTGATCATACAAGTGAGAACTGTAAGAAAAGCCAGCTAATACTGCTTCATATCAAGTTAGTCTGTCCCCTAGTAATGCCACACTCTGTGACCAGTTTCTCTTTGAATATATATATTCTCTATATGTGTCTTAAGTATTAATACTAGTTTTGGGGTTCGCGCGGTCTTGCTGCATACATACCGTATTTTTCGTCCCATAAGACGCACTGGATTATAAGACACACTTAGGTTTAGAGGAGGAAAACAGGCAAAAAAAATTAGGAGCAGCAGTGTAGTGAGGGTAGGAGGCAGAGCCTGAGAGGACCATAGATAGGTGCCCTCTCATGTGCCAGCTCTGCCTATTGATTCCTGCACTGTGGAAAAGAGACAGAAGAGGCAGGGTTTAGCACTGTAAAAGGACCCCACAGCCACAGCCCTGCTGTTATTCACCAAAGGACTGCAAAGGACTTTTTTTGGGGGGGGGGGTGCATCTTACAGAANCTGCAAAGGACTTTTTTTGGGGGGGGGGGTGCATCTTACAGAAAAAAAAATATGGTATACCTGTACTTTCTAATACCCACCATATCACAAAGCATGGGAAAATGATGTAGTTTTGATTTGCTGTCTTGTCTTCCTGCAGGTGAAATCAGCACCTGAGAAAAAAAGCATCTTTGCTCAGAAAATAGCTGCCAAGAGGGCAGCTAAAGGAGATTGCACACCTCATATTGCTGTTCAGCAGTCAAATTCAAGACAGGTTGCTTCACATACTTTGGAGGTACAGATCCGTGAGGAAAATGCAGGTGAATGTTACGATGGACTCAGTAAGCCTTAGAGATGCTTAGGGAGGTGAACATGTGAGAACAATTAGCTCTTTAAAAGTGGGTGGTTGCCTTCAAAATCTCTTTGACACTGTGAGTGTAATTTTGTGCAGGCTTATTGAATTTAATGTGATTTATTTCAGAGTATAAACCGGTTTAAGATTATAAATTAATCCAAAGAATTGTAAATGACTTCCTGCATTACCGAAAATGGGATAGTCTTTGCTGATTATCATGCTGAGATTTTTGTGACATATCTTCTCTTTTTATAGGAGAATTTCCTCATTCTTTGGGGATCACTGCCATGGCACATGAGTTGTCCTATTTCCCAACATTTAAGGCAGCTCAATTCCTTTGTCTGAAAAGGGAATTTGGATTTAACCTTTGAATTCCATTTCAGATTATAATCCAAATTCCAAATAAAAATTGTATACCTGGACAAGAAAGGAGTGAGTAAAGTGTTATGTTGTGTTTAGATACAATGGTTTTGCTATGTATTGTTTCCTTAAGCACAACACAATTTCAGACTTTCTTCCTCACTAAGACATTGCATTCTGCCACCCTGCAATTTTTATAGTTTAGATTTGAAAGGCTGCTCAACTCACAATCATTTTACATCTCTACATATTATTGTGTAGAAATTAAAAATTAGGAAAATGTCTGAAATCAAGCAAAATGGAATAAACATAACAGAGGAAACAAAGATGCATTGTAAGTAAGACAGAACACACCAAGTAAATATACTCTGGGCCATCCCAGAGTTTGGAGAAGAGAAAAAAAAAACAAAAATAATTTAAAGGATTCCAAGTTGGGGCAATCTGAAACTCCCTGGAGATGCTATTGCAAAGAAGAGGCACTGTTATGGAAAAAGAAGAGATAAAAATGAAACTTTGATCTTGGGTTTTGATGATTAAATAAATTGTTGTTATAGAAATGGCTAGTATTAACTTTATATGTGAAAAGTTGGAACTATAATCTTATCATGTAATTTACTGCACCAAAAAAAGTTAGAAGTCATGCTTTTTGTTGTTTCTTTTCCCCTTACTTACTCTATTCTACTTCCCTTTTCCCCTTATCTTCTATTGTCTTTATTTTCATTTGTATTTTCTATTCAGCAATTTAAAAAAAATGTGGAAAAAAATTTGCAACCCCCTACTGGCTTCACCATTGACTTTGTTGGAAGCTGTCAATGGTGATCATGTGATTGTAGGACTCTGCAACACTAATTGCAATCTGTTGCCAAGTACTCAAATTGCAATGATATAATCGGGAAGATGCTGTGACAGCCACAACTATGAGGATTGGTTTTAGGTCCCTCTCATTTAGTACTGTATAACTTTGAACAATTGCTGAATAAGTAGAAGTTAAGTGAAAACTATCTCTAATCAAAATTTAAAACTACAAGTGTTTTTCTTGGAGCAAAGCTTTCTCTTCCAACTATTGTGTTTCCCTGAAAATAAGATCCAACCAGAAAATAAGCCCTAGCATGATTTTTCAGGATGCTTGTAATATAAGCCCTACCCCCCAAAATAAGCCCCAATCAAAATCATCAGCCAGATGGGTGCATTTACTGTATACTGTTCCCTGAAAATAAGCACAATGTGTCTTTTGGAACAAAAATTAACATAAGACCTGGTCTTATTTTCAGGGAAACATGATTACAGGGATAAACTCAACTATATAGCTAGATTATTAACTTTAAATTATAGAGCAAAAAAAAATTAACTGGGTACTTTCCTCATTATAGCACCTACAGTATTTATTTTTCTGGGGAAGAAAAGCTTAAGAGCAACATATAACTGTGAAGGATAGTGAAACAAATAGTTAACCCTATTTTAGGTAATACTCTAAGTGCCCTTGACTTTTTAGGTGAAGCTGTTGGTAGCATACAAAGTCAGTTGCCTCGCATTGTCACTGGTGAAGGTCTTGGAAGCCTGAGTGGTAAGCAGGAAGTCCAGAACATCCACAAAGAAAATTTGGAAAAGTTGCAATTGATGTCCAAAGAGCAGATCTTGGAGGAGCAGAAGCGACTGATAGCTCAGTTAGGTAAATTATTTTTGCTGACTTACCTTAGCTCAGTACATATCTTGGCAAACTTCAATCAGTCGATGTGCTTTATTCATGTATGTATTTTGATTTCTTTACCTTTTTTCTATAGTTAAGGCATGACACATTTCTTAATATTTGAAAAATACAAATGAGATAAATTTCCAGTACAGTAGAATAAAGTCCAAAGCACCAAAGCTCTATTAGTTTACAATTCACAGGTACATATTGGTTCCCATATTTGAAGCCTTCCTCTTTGAATATTTAATTTATGTAGCAGTCCACATAACAGAGGCATACGATAGAAAATTGATTCTGCGTCTCCCAAGAATAAGAAAATGCTTCATGGCATGAATTGGGATGTGTGTATTTAATTTGCATTCCCAAAGTGTCCCTTACCTAAAGACTAGATAGATAAGCCTTTTCCAGATATTTAGTCATTGGACTGAAAGAAGTGAAATATTATTGCATTGAAGGGGACCACTAACAAAGTTTATATTTTGTCCTGTTTTCATTTCTCAGATCCCAATTTACTTGTTTTCTTAAAGTCACGGTATGGTACTTGTACAATGAAAGAAGGAGAAAGGAAAAGTGAACAAGACAGGTCAACAAGGCTTATAGAGCCCCAAACATTGCCTGAATCCCAGCCTGAGGCAGCCGAAACACTGACCGATACTTTCCAACAGAAAGCAAACACAGAAAAGGAACCAGGCATGAAGGCCTTTCTAAGATCTGAAGCCCCTATACGAATGGATGCTGCAGGTAACAGAAGGCATAGCTGTCAGAATCAATGCAGTAACTTATCTTTCTGAACGAAGATGCCAGGTTTTCAGATGTCACATTCATGTTCAGTTTTGTAGGTTGATGTTCATTTCGCACAATCTTAGTCAAACTGGAACAATTGCATTTTTTTTGTTGCACACCAAAAGTTACTGGAGAACCAAGAAGACACTATTTTACATTGTCTTGGTGGAAGGGGAAAACTCTTCCTTTTCTTGTTCCTTGGAGTGGAGAAGAGAAACTATTTCCACTCACCTTTGAATAAAATCCAGATTAATGCTTCTATTGGTTCCCAATACCTAATGGGAGATGTTTATACACAGAGAATGTATTGGGAATTTCTTAGGGCTCTTCTCATCCTAGAAGCTTCTTCAGCTCTGACTGGATGGTGGGGAAGCCTTTATTGGCATCAAAATGAGATAAGTATTTTCAATTAATTAATTGCCTTATCTCATTTGTTAGGGAAGCCTGGAGAAGAGCTTCCAGTAAAAACTTTAAGATTGAATTTACTTTCTGTTCCGGGAGTACACTGTGGTATTTATTGGATGAACAATCTCTTCTAGCAGAGATAGATGAGATTTGGAGGATTTAAGAATTTTGTCTTTCGATTACCCTTTTGGCTTTTTGGATTGCTTTTATGGCTTGGCTTTTTCTATAGGCAGTAGCACCAGGATGTTAGAGTAGCCCCATATATGTGTGTTTGTTTTCTGAATTTATTAATATGGTGTCTTGGCTTTTCTTTTGTGTTGGATTATTTTAGATTTGGTTCTGGGGCTTGTTATATTGGCTTTTTTTTTGGTAAACTGGTTGTTAGCTGCCCAGAATTATGTGTGGGCAGCCATATAAATTTTTTCAATAGATGAACAAATAAAATTGCTCTCGGCAAGAATTGACTAAGCTTAAAGGCACATTTCTTGAGATAATTGTAGGTTGGCAGGCTATAGTGACTCCTTGCTTCTCTTTTGTCTAAATTAAATAAAGGGACTTATTGTAAGCCAGATGCTTGTCGAGATATTGCCACAACTCATTAATATCAAATCTGTAAGCGGGAATCTGTGAGGTTTTTTGTATTGGGGTCTTCTTTTGATGTTGTGCAAAAACTGTTTGATCGATACTTTTCATATTCTGTTCATATCTTCAAGTCATTTTCTATTTCTGGTATGTAGGAAGTTTGCTGATGGATCTAAACAGAGTTACTTGCAGCCATATGATTAAGATGTCTAGAAGTGGCACCCTGTGTGATTGTTGCTTGAAAATAAGAGCAGTGGAGAAATGTCTGCAAGTGCTTGCTTGCTGCAAATCAACATGGCTTACCTTCTAGAGAAAGTCATATACCCTCCTTGTTTGTTGTTAGGTCCCTGACGAGTGATGTATAAAAAGAAGTAAGACAGACCTTTTCTGCCAGGAACCTGCATTTAAATGTCAAAGATGAGAAGAAAAAAAAGGAAGAGAGAGATCAGGAGGAGCTTAGCGAAGGGAAATGCACACTAAGGAAGAAGCTTTGGAGGTTAGGAGATCACCTGGATGTCAGGTTTTTCAGCACTGCATCCTGATAATGTCTGTTGGTTTTCCCCTGAAACAGACAGATTATGACCTAGTCAAACAAAAGTCATCGCTAGTTGTATATAACACTTCAAAGTAACATTGTTTTTCTTATTTTCTGATCTTGTGAAACAAGTGCAGCTAATTCAACGAGCCATATATTGCTCAGGCCTACTCTCAAACTTTAGTTGAAGTTCCCTTTGGGGTTCGTGCTTCTTTTTCCATTGTTACTTGGCTGCCTACAGCTTTCCCTTCTTTCCATCTCTGCTCTTTCTTGTGCTACATTTTTGAAGTCTCAGCAGCCACTTGGAGCCTGCTTAATAAGGCTTTGGGATTGGAGTGGAATGGTTTGGTGAGATAAGATAATGTGTTTACTACTTTCTTGTTGAGAGATCAGCTTTAACAAATAGTCAAGAGTGGGAGAGCACAGTGATTTAGTACTTCCAAAAGAATCTGTCTTCTCCCCCTTCATTTTATCCCCTTTGTAGTTTCTTCAACATATCCTCCATGCATTCTGTTTAATATTCAGCATTTTGAGGCTAAATAATAAGGTGCTGACTTGAAGAGAACTGTTGATGCTCTTTCTGCAGGGGGTGGAAACTAGCCTTCAGGCCAAACTATTTGTAAAATTATGGACACCAGCAAAGAATTGATGAGAGAAAAGCAATGCAATGGTTGGAAAAACAGATTGATCTTCTCGGGGAACGCAAAGTGCTTTGACCCAAGAGGGCAATTTCTCTGAAGAGAATCTTTGGAAAGAATCTTTGGAGAGAATATCTTTGGAAAGAACTGAGCAATTCACAATGTGAGTGAAGCTTTTCAAGCTTCTTGAAGTTTTGCTTATAGAACATTGTGCCCAGCGGGGGAAATAATGTTAATTTTGCATTAGCACTTAGCACTGGGAAACTACCACTCTTGATGCCAAGCAGTAAATTCACAACGAATAAACTAATAGTAGCTATAACTCCAAAAAGAAGGAGAAAGTCTGATTTTGCCACAGGGAGAGATTAATTCAAACAGAGAGACTCATTTTTAACAAGATGGAAGGATTTGTCTTTTCATTTTCAAGATCCTGCATCCATTTTCTCAAGTGGAACCAGGCTATTAATGATGCTTTTTGCCATGCCAGTTTATATCTCCATCAGGCTAGTATTGCCTCTCAAAAGTGTAGCACTTAAGAGGTTTTATTTTCTGTAATAGGACATGGGTTTTTTCCATGCTGAAGGACCCAAATCCAATCTTTGATCTCTTACAGACAGAAAGTTTGCAAGTAATGAAGAATGCCTCTTCCTGGACAGTAAAAGTGAACAGTAATCTTATTGCTGAATCACATATTTATGTTGGCTATTTAATGACTCACACAAATGCAACTGAGGTATTTAGATAGAACTTCTGAAATGTATTTATTTAGCAAACTTTTATGGGTACCTATCTCACACAGTGACTGCAGGTGGCTCACCAATAAAAACAATAATATAGAAACAAATATCTTTCCCAGCAGGTGCTAAACCACTCATACTGTGAACCTCCTGAGTCAGTACTTTATTTACCCAATATGTGGAAAGCAGGACCAGTTCTTCACAGATTTCCAGAAGGCTAAAAGGGTGGAGGCCCCTGAATCTTAACATACATTATAGGAAGAATTTCTTCTTCCAGAGTTCCTTGAAAATACTTTTAATTAGATAAAATTAAGTTTTTCATTTTTGCCCAAGAGTGCCATAGTGATGATTTCTGATAAAAAGCCACCTTTAATCCATGTAATGTCACCCTTGTCAATGTCTTGTTTCACTAAACCATGCCTAAGATTAATCACAGTTTAGATTTTCTGCAGTGAATTAAGCTGCAGATAAAAATAAATAAATCAGATAGTAATATTTTCCTCAGAGTCGTGCTGTAATAGGACATTGCATAAGCCAGGGTTACATTAGTTGCTATCACTGCAAACCTCGATTTCTTGCAATGCTTCAACAGAACTGCTACAATACAATTTTAAAATTCACTAGCTCTTCAGCTGCAAGTCAGCAAATGCCACAAATTCACCTGTCTGGATGTTTTCATGGCCTCATGGATCCTGTGAGAACAGCAGGTGGAGGCTGTGGGCAGGAGTGCCTTTGCAGACTTTCTCTGCCATTTTTCAAATGGGAAGTTTGGCTGGCTACAAGCCATGCCCTTGTCACCTTATGTCTGGACTCTTGCGGCTCACTTGCCACGGTGTTGTTGCATCTGACCTAAAAAGCAGTGCTCCAGGTATTACAGACCGATCTGCATTTGCCAATGTGCTCTCTCTTCTACAGGATCTTTATTTGTTGCCAGCTAGCTTTTGGTTGCAATTCTAGTGATCTGGAATCCTGCATGGCTTAGGATCTGGATATCTTCGGGGTCATCTGCTCTGGGAAGAATCTGGATGCCAAAGATTTGTCAGAGGAAATAAGTTCATCTGAAAGGATGTGGTTATCAGGGACCCATTGTGCATGCCTTCTCAGTGATGCTTCCCTCCTTTCTGGAATACCTCCACTTGGATATGAGGACAGCCTCTTCCATTCTCAACTTCCATAAAGTTTTTAAGATCTTTGAGAACAGAAGAGAGAGGATGATTTATCCCAGGGTTTCAAAACAGTTGATTGGTTAGTGCATGTGTTTATAGTTTGTTTCAGTTATGAAAATCCAAGGCAGTGACTTGGATAAAATATTGTATATATGCCTCCAATCCAGAAATGGTGGCATTTGCATCCATTATGGCAGACTTATTTGATTATAATATTTGCAGCCTGCTATTCCTCCAGAACATACTAAGTGGCATTTCGACTGCATAGCTGCCTGTGGGGCAAAATAATTTGAAAGAGAATTATATGCCCAAGTCTGTTACGATTGAACAAAAGTTCTTTGTGGTTTTCCTGCATCCATGCAGAGGGCTCTAATCACTGAATCTCATGTGCAAGCAGAGATAACCCTGCATTTGGTAATTCATTTTTGTACTAGTAGGAGCATGCAACTTTGCGAAATGTCAAAGGGTACTCTGTTTTGAATGGGAGCCTGTTTTAAATGTAAAACAGGCCATTATTTTGAAAACATTTCAAGCTTGAAATAATTCTGGATTCTGGGTTTGAACTGCTCGGAGCATTCCTTTTGCACTCAAAATGGGTTGTTTCATGCTCCCAAACTAATGTTTTGTATATACAATGCCTGTTTAATGCTTCTAAGGAACATTGAACTGCATTACCTGGTGTGTTTTGTAGTACAGGCAGTGTTTGCTGCTGAATATTAAATGTAAAAGGGCAGATCTTTAGTGGGTGGGGTGGATCATATCTATGAAACTCCATGTAAAGTAGACTAAACTGACACCACAGGCTGACTACCTCTCAGTATGAAAAACTAAATAGAAGCTTGAAAAAAACCCTGTGCCAATTCGGCTTCTGGGCTGCCAGCTTGCATTGCTATAGGAGGATTTATCAGGGACTGAATAGTCTGCTGATAACAGTAGAATAAGTGACAGTATTTTTCTCCCTGTTGACAAAGTTTTAGTGTTTATGTTTGAGGTACATATAACTAATCCAATTCAGAGTGTGATTTAATTAGCTTTCCTCATTTAGTGATTAATTGAAAGAAAACGCACACAGAGTGAATGAAAAATACCAGGACAATACATATTTATGTTTATTTGTTCCTTCTTCCTGCTTCTCACCCACCATCTTGATGCATTAAAAAAAGAGTTTGCAACAAACTGAATGTGAGTTAAATAGAAATTTGCAGAGATTTTTTAAAAAATCTGAATGAGTGCTTTAATTTTCTTAGTGTGTGTGTATGTGTTACATTTTAGATATTTGGCTTTTTTTCGTACATAAAAGGTAGGCATACTGTGTATTTCTACTACCCATGGAATTATAAGGGCAGGAAGAAGAAAACCTGCCTGAGCCTTAAAAATACCCTTGTTTCCTGACATAAAGATGATCTTGTTAACATTTAGGAGAGAAGTGAAAACTATTCTCTGTTGCTGGGCTCTTAGATTTTAACTTTCCAGGGAGGGTTTTATCAGGTTTTACCAGCTGATATCAGTACATTATTATTGTTGCATATATTCAAGGAATATAAACAGTCTTTGGAACTTTACAGTTATTTGGGTTCTCACTCAAAACCTAGGAATGGTAGAAGTATAACGATATTGATAACAATAATAATGGTTTTAACTTTTTATGGTGTTTTACATATGTGAACCAGACAGAATATGGCCACAAATGTACACACAGAGCAACAGTCCCAATCCATATAGAGAGCATGCCAGCAAAGAATTTAAAATGGCCAAAGTGGAGAAGCCAAAACACAGTGTAATGGTATTTGGAAATGACATTGGGAGACAGGAAGGAGAGCTGTTTAGCGACAGTTGGCATGTAAAAGAGATCTCAGTCCATAGGAGGGAGAACATAGGAAATATGTTCAGAAGGGATCCTTCTGGTTTTCTGGGGAGTAAAATGAAAGGACGGGAGAAAGGCTAGAGATAAGACGGTATTAAGTTCAGACAGTATTTATTTATTCTTTACTTGATTTATTATTTTGGTATACTGCATATAGTCACCTATCTGGCAGTTCCAACTTTTCTTGTCCCTCAAATTGCAGAAAGTCAATTGAATTTGAAGAAACCACATCTCCACTTTACTTCAAAGTTAAATAATGAATTTAAGGCAGATGGAATCTCCAGGGATTTCCTGGTTTATTACTTAGAATCTGCACATGAATTTCACGATTTTAGGGATGCAGGAAAGTTTATTTTGCTTTTTTAGCTTTTTCAAATTTTGTTTTTTTCAGTATTAATATTTGAAAACTATTAATTCTAGACAACATTCCACCGGTGGTGTTATGGATTTCTCAAATTCTCAGTGGATTGCTTCTTTATTGTTTTTATTGATTGTCTAGCCTATAATAACCAAATATTTGAAAAGATTTATGTCCAGTCCTTTTCGAGATTTGCTCACTATTCTTGTGACCTTTATTTTTATTGTTTTGATTGAGTTCTTACCTGTTTATATTTAGTTCCTTGGATGTTTTGCTTTTTCTGTTTTATTTTTTACAATGTCTGGAATTCAAAGGAATGTTTCAAGTGAAATAATCTCTCTGTTTGAGAAGCTCCTCTAAGATTTTTTAAAAAAATATTATTGCAAGCTAGATTGTCATTTTTTCCTAATATGTGTATAGAATGCAATGTTGGTTATTAACCTGCTCTTGATTTCTGTTCTTACAAAAAGTAAGGGTTAAACCTGGTTGAGTGAGAATCTCTGATTCTTATGACAGAGAAACTTGGGAAACCAGTAACGAAAACACAGCAGGGTGAGGCAGTTTTGAATATTAGGGCAGAATTCTTACGTACCATTAGATAGAGAACTTTTTTTCCCTATATATGCCTTCCTAATTCTCTGCAGTAAATCTAGTTATGTTGGCATAGGACTGTAGAATGAGGAGAGAGAGTTTAATTGTCATACCTGATATGCACATTTGACAGTTTTATTCATTCTGCGCACAAGGTGATTATCAACTTGGCTTCATTTTATCATTAGCAACCTCTTCCCCTTTCTTCTCTAGAAATTATGGAAAATTAAATTGTCAGTGGAGCTGTGATATTATGTATGGAAGATGAGTCATTTGGGTGTTTTTCATCCCGTTGTTGTAGCACAAAATTATTTTTAAGAACCTTTCAAAGACAGTGATGTCTGCTTTTGTTTTTGTGCCCGAGAATAGTAATGCTTGTCTTTGCTTTTCCAAAAAGATGATGGCCTTCCTGTGAAGCCTCAAAAGGAATGGGTCCACATGGACAGTGTAGAATTTGAGAAGCTGGAGTGGATGAAGAACCTTTCTCCGTTGAGGCAGAACCAAATAAAAAAGGTTGGAAAATAAAAAACAATTTCTTCTGATCTTTTTCAAATTATTTTTGAAACAATTTTCAAATGATCTTTCTCCAGAACACATGAAAGTGGAAAGAATTTGGCTTGCTTAAATAGATTTCAGTGCTTTGAATTGTTCTAGATTTTCTGCCAAGTTTTTAGATATTTGAATAATAAGAAATTATGTTTTTGTCTCTTTTTCCAATAGGGAATGCAAGCACGCTTTAGTCTGAAAGGAGAACTTATTCCTCCAGATAAAGAGTTTCCCACACATTTGGGCCTACATCACCATGGAGAAGAAGCAGAGGTAGGTCTTCACTTCTGATTTAAGCATATCTGCAATCTTATTGTGTAGTGTGTGTCACAATGTTCTGCCATTTTTTTTACTTAATTCTGGATTAATGAGGGCCCACAGGATAAACTTGTAATGAACTGCTTAAAAGAATTTAGAAAGAAAAGAAGAACAAAACAAACATGACAAAAAGCCTCAGAGTTTGGAACTTTTATAGCCCTTAAAAAAGGGCTATAAAATAAAAAACTGTCAAATTCTAGCCTTGCAGCAGATTGTATTTCTCCAGACTATTTTGCTATGTAAAGCTGATGTTATGAGCTTAATTCTTCTGAAGCTCTTGTTTTCCAGTTGCCTTTGTTGTAAACGTCCCCTTTTAGGCAGATTTATCAGGCCCATCATCTGCATCTGCTGTACTGTGATATGGATGGTATGGAAGATGGGTAGAAGATGATTACGGTATTTTAACTCTTTGTTCAATGCAATTTTTATTCAGAGAAATGAACAATGGTCTGAGATGGTATTATATTGCCATTACTGCTTCTTTCTGCTGATAGTGTGCTATTCTCTCTAATTAGTCTTGACTGTTTCAATGCTTGTTTATTTGATCATAGAGGGCTGGCTATTCACTGCAAGAGCTCTTCCACTTATCTCGTAGCCAAGTCACTCAGCAAAGGACGCTGGCTTTACAGGTGCTGGGCCACATTGTCCAGAAGGTAAGCTCAGAGTTTGCATACAGTTTGGATGCTTTCTCAGTGGCTGTTTTATAGAGTTCCATGATCTTTTCAAGAGGCATTGTGGTAGATGAAGTTGATAATATAGCATCTTTATATATAATAGAGAGGTGTAGTTTTTGAATCCAAAGATATGGTGGATTCAGGGGAGTCACTCATGCCTAAAAATGCAGCTCCTTTAAGAACTTGCCAAAAAGTACAGCTTAGTGCCAATGCCAGATCTGAACCATTGTGGCTTGCTCACACTTTGAATAGTATCGACATGTAGCAGTGAAATATTTTCTGACTCTACAGAAATACAGTAGCTTTCCCATTGGTAATTATGATTGCTGCTTGCTTTGATATATAGCCTGTAATTTGCCTTGGGAATCTCTTTCCCATTTGTTGAGAACATTGATTTAGGTCTCCTGTCCAATTGGTGAATTATTAAAATTTTCATTTAGAAATATAGTATGCATAAACATAAAACATGGAGATAAAATTGTAGCCAGTAACCACTTCAGATTTTGTTGTCCTTTTGGAACTTGCATTTCTGTGGTATGATGTGAAGCAGGACTAAAGACAAGCCTTTTTCATCTGTTTTAAAGGTTCAAGGGTATACGCAGTAAGCCTAGGCTATAACTGCTTCTGTTGTCAATGATCTTCCATTTCCAATTTCCCAAATTGTCCCATGACACAAGAAGGAGCAGTGCAGTAGCAGCTTTTCTGCTGTCCTAGGCAATTTTGTTGGTATGGAGTAATATGGACTGATGTCATCTGGTATGGACTAATGTCATTGTCCATGTTAATGCTGGTTTGCTTGCGATGTGTGTTTCAGGCGAAAGCAGGAGGGTTTACCTCCTTGCTGAAAGGAAATATCCTGCAGGTGTTGCTCGATGCCGGTTTCCTATTTTTGCTCCGTTTCTCTTTGGATGATCCAGTGGATAATGTCATGGCAGCCACTGTCCATGCTCTCCATGCACTGCTTGTCTCTCTAGATGATGAGGTTTGTATCCACAGAATACTTGAATCTATTTAAAAGACTTCATTGCTCACTAAAAAGAAAGGAATGGCTAAATTCCTTCACCTGAGATGGATATTTTCTTCCTCCATTCTATAAATCAAAGTGATGCTTTGAGCTTTTGTACCTGACTTTGTAGTAATGGTTGCTCATCTTCTGATCCACTGTATTCCCATTTAAACATCTTGCAAATATTAAGTATTATTCAGAGATTGTCTTGAATGATTTCTTTTATAAATAGCAATAACAAGAGCAATAGCACTTAGGCTTGTATATTGCTCCATAGTGCTTTACATACAGGACACTCTGGGCAGTTTACAAATATCACCATATTGCCCCCAACAACCTGGGTCCTCATTTTATAATACAGAAACACGTAATAGACTTTATTAATTGTTTTTAAGGGTCCATTAATTTCTATATTATGAAAACTGTTCAAATTGAAAAAATATTGAATAAATAGATATTGTAGAAGTGTATTGTGGGTATTTCCTACTTCTTGTTGATCTGTCTTTTTAACTGCTTTGTTTCAACCAAGTACCAGGAATGTAAGCTACTTGGAGTCTCGTGATTGGAGAATAGTACAGAAAACAGTGTAATAAAAATGAAATAAATAAATACATTTTCTAGTTTTGAATGAATCAGATCAGCTAGACAGTACCTGTGGTTTATTTCCTGACTATATGATTTATATCAATTTAAAACAATTATTATAGGCAAAATGCCAGAGGAAATGGTCTTTATTTTACATTCTTTTAAAGTGACCTTTGGGAAATGTTTATTAATATGACTAGAGGTAATTGGGCTTATTTTTAATTAAACAGATGCAAAATAAAAACAAATTTTATTTTTATGTGTACTCAGAGAGGGTTTATAGAGTTAGGTTAAGAAGAAAGCCTAATAACATTTCATATGTTTTTTTAAATCCAAATGTTTAAAAATGCTAGAATTTAGTGCTACTTTTCAGTGGCTGAATCAGGACTTCTACATTATTTTAATGGGAAACTGATGAATGTGTAAAATGCCAACTTTCCCCAAAGAACCTGTGGAGTTCCATGGAGTTCTTTTAGGTGCCTAAACTAAAGACCAGATCCTGCTAATGGGATTAAGCTTGTTCCACCAAAATTTAGACAATCTCTATGCCACACTCTCTTGATTTCTTCCAAATCAAGTCTTGACTTGGAAGATCTTTTGGAATGAATAATGGTATTGGGGAGGGGTTGCATGCTAGGGCAAAATAAAATTGACCATCTTACCCCTCCCCAAATGCTTTTCCATCCTTTCTTCTCCTAGGATTCCATATTGCATCAAACTTCATTTTTTAATTGTCTGGAGGAAAACTTTTAGACCTTAAAAAAAGGGTCTTGCAATGAAAATTATGAAAATATGACCATTTTACTTACTTAAAAGTAGTAGCCTTGAACAAGATGTTTTACAATATTACTTCCGAAATCCCTTCCCAAATGGGAGATACTAGGAATTGGATCCGGATCCTCTGCCGTGTATTCTGGATCTCAGTTGGTTTAACTATAAATCCATGTTTTCTCCCTGCTGAGAGCTTTTTGATGTTTGTTCCCTTCCAGGAATACCTTGACAAGGCTTTTGCATGGTACCAGGGCATGACTGTGTACCCTTTAATCCCAAACAGTGAGGAAGGAGAACTTGAAGAGGAAGAGGAAGGTGTTGAGCTAACTCCAAATGAAAAAATACCAGGGAAAAAATTAAAGGATGAAAACAAGCCAGATGCAGAAGTAGCACGATATGATGTTGTAAAGGTAAAACATCCAAAATCATACCTCAATAATTCCCTCCCTCCATTGTTATGTTATTCCAACAGAGTAAAAAATCGATCGATGGTATGCTGAACATTTCCTCAATGAAACCAAACTTTGTATTAGATGTATGTTTTCTTAGCCTTCCAAAAACTAAGTTGATTACACCGGTGTAAAAAGCCAGTTGCTTTGAAGAGCTTTTGATCAGGGTTCATTTGCACAAGAAGATCTCTGTAGTTAATATAGACTTAGGCTCAGAGAGGCTAGTATAATTAAGTACTTGATCTGTAAACTTTCTGACTTTTTTATGTCATTAATTCGAAGAATGGCAGTTTGGAGATATTTTTTGTCATGAAAATTAGAGATGTCATATGACACACTTCTGGAGAATATCAGATCATTTTAAAGGGTAACTCTGTTGCAGTTACATCTGAATGGTCATCTCAGATATCTTACTTGGTATCTTTCATTCATGGACTTACATTCAGATGAGGGGATTGTCTCAATTGAAATGTGAATATAAAATCTATTTCTGTAATGTAATCTGGTTGTTTCATACAGACAAGTCATCAAGTTTAATTCCAGATAATTTGAATTCTCCTGCTGTCTCTTTCTCTCTTTGAAGAAAATGTTTCTCTCTTCCTGAGAAAATTGTTGAAATTCCAATTATAAAATAGCAATAACTTTCTATAAGGGATAGCTAGTAACCCCTGAAGCATTTAATAATGAAAAAAAATCCAGTTTGTGTATTTAATTATTGGTATTAGCATTGTAGTATAAATTGCACGGTTTGTATCTTAGGGACTTCTGAAGACCAAGATACTTCATCGCTTGAGATACATCCTGGAAGTAATGCGGCCTGTGCCATTAGTGGTTTTGGAGATTCTAGATATCCTCATTCGCATAGCAAGGCATTCCACTGAGGCTTGTGTCCACGTAAGTCTTGTAAATGTCCTTCCTCAGAAAAGAACATTTAACATAAGAGATCAAGGCTGTGCCAGATATTCCAAGTTCGACACTTTTTGAGTTTGAAATTGCCATTCCAAGTGTTCTGACCTTAAAACAAACATCCACATTACAAGAGTTTTTTCTGAGGTCAAGACAATCTCAACCCATGTCAACCAGAGTTGTTTAAAGAGTTTCTACCATTCTGAGAACAGTGATTGAATTGTAGCATGCTGGCTTGTGACTGGATTACTTTTCCAAACTTTTTGCAGTCTACCCACAATAATTCTAGACAAAATGCTTTGTCCCACCAGCCAATCTTGAGGCTTAAAAGGGAATATTTTGAGTTGCACTCTTTGATCCAAAATGTGAAGCAACACATTTTTTCATTCCATGCACTTTTCTTCGAGAGAAATCATAAAAAGAAGGGGCATTGCCCATTTTCTTGAAACATTTTGAAAGGTACTTATATCACTATGGTGAAAAGTTGTTAGCTTTGAAGTACTGACTTTTGTTAAAATACATGCTTACAGGTCCTTGATTGTCCTCGTCTTGTTGAGACTATTGTCAGAGAATTTATTCCCACCCAATGGACTCCAAGACCAGCTGAACCCGGGAAGTTGCTTGAAAGCCTACATGGAATACCATGTTCCACTGCCATGAAACTCATTAGAGTCTTGGCATGTGGAGGGCGAAACACATCTGCCAGGCTGGTAAGAACTATTTTCAGCCACTACTACTTAGCTAAAGCCCATGTCACACCGAACCAACGGATGCAAAGAGGATGTAAAACGGACAAAAAAGCTTGCCATCCGTTGGATCCGTTGGAAAACATGATGTACTCACTGCTCCGTTTTGCTTCCTCTCTTCCATCCAGCATCCGTTTATTGACGTTTCATCCGCTCCGAAAGTTTTGGCTGCCCAAAACTTTTGCGCGGAAAATGTATCCAGTTCATCCGTTCTGCATCCACTATGCATCCGTACAGCGATCCTTCTGCATCCGTTACGCATCCACTATATCCGCTAGGCATCCGCTGCGCTATCCGCGCAACTCGCATCCGCTTCGGACGCAGGAGGAAGTGAAGCGACGCGAACGGATGCAGAACGGATGCCAAGCGGAAACAAAGCGTTTATAAACGGATAAAACGTTCGCGAGGGGACGATCTCAGATATTAAGAGATGTCTACAGGATGCCTAGAGGATGCTAGAGGATTGCCTAGAGGATGCAAAGGGACACCTATACTGCCTAAAAAGGGGGAGCAACTTGCCTGCATCTCACTTTTCAGAACAGCGAGCCAAGCTGTGCAGACCCTCTGCAGCCTTCATCTGACTCTTCCTCTTCCACAGCCATCCTCATGATCCCACTGTGGATCGTAAAACACAATCCTTTGGCAGCCGCCATCTTCTTGCAACAGTACGAAGCCATCTACAGGCTCTGTGAACTCTACTACGGAAGAAAAAGGAGGCGGCCAAGAAGCATCTGGTCCGAGATCAAAAGGAAGAGTCGCCAGAAGAGCAGGTACGACTGATCAACAACTAGTATGGGCTCAGATCAGATAGACCTCGCTGCATTCCAACTTCATGAGGATGCCTCCAGCCATGTTTGACGAAGTTGTGCAGCGGCTGACATCCAGGTTGACCAAGGCAAACCACCAACTTCCGGCCCAGCCTGGACCCTGGCTCAAGGTGGCACTCACTCTGCGCCACCCTGCCTCCGGGACCACCTACAGGAGCATGCAGTATGCCTGAGAGTGCACACAACACCATCAGCATATTTGGTCAGAGAAGTGGTGCAGGCCATCATCGAAGAATACGTGGAGGAGCCTCACAGTGCCCACAACTGAAGAGGCTGGAGGAAACTTGCAGAAGATGGTATCAGAAGTGGAACTTTCCGACACACCATTGGAGCCATAGATGGAAGCACGGGCCTGCAAAGCTCAGCCAAGTCAGGATCCACTTATTTCAACTACAAGGGCTTCTTCAGCATCGCCCTCTTCGCCATGGTCAATGCTGACACAAGTTCATGTACATCGATGCTTCAGGCAATTGCTCATCTTCAGATGCCCAGGTATACAATGCCATCATTCAAGGAAGGCTGGAAGGCAACCTCATCGTGGGCTTCCCATCCAGAACCCCTGCCCAATGACACACAAGATGTGCCCTATTCATCATGGGGATGACGCTTCACCCTCAGAACCTACCTCATGAAGCCCTACACTTCAAGATACCTCACCCGTGAAGAGAGGATCTTCAACTACAGGCTGTCCAGGCAAGGCGGTGGTGAGAACTCCTTTGGCATCCTGGCTAACAGTGTCCAGGTATTCTCACCACCATGCAGTATCGCCAAGAGACCGTGAGGAGGATCGTGAAGCTTGCTGCATCCTGCACACAATCTCATGCGCAACCGCTACCCGGTCTTGCAGAACAGGCTCGTGGACCCCAACAAGGCACATGGGACAATGAGAGCCTGGAATGGAGGCAAGCGCAAACCTGATAGACACTGAGTGTGCAAGGCCCCACAGAGCCTCACGTGAAGGGAAGAAGCAGCGCAACCCCCTGAAACACTGGTCAACTCCCAGCTGGAGCGGTGGAGTGGCAAGACAGGATGATAGATGCTTAATGGATGCCTCCTCAGCCTGTCTCATCACACGGATGAGATTGGGCCATGTATGATTGGTGGGCCTACAATGAAACAGGGCGTTTAATAAAGA
>BHFT01069843.1:0-10660 GCA_004320025.1 Laticauda laticaudata
GGGAGCATCATCACTTGAGACTTTCAAGAAGAGATTGGACTGCCATTTGTCAGAAATGGTGTAGGATCTCCCACTTGGGTGGGGGGTTGTACTAGATGACCTACAAGGTCCCTTCCAACTCTGATTATCTGTTATCTTTTAAGATGAACACATTTTCTGGGATTTTAGAATTCAAACAGAAAAGTACCTCCCATATCACACCAAACCTAACAATTGTTCATTAAAAAATAATCTGGATAGTGGATATTGCAGTACCTGGAGACAGCAGAAGAGAAGAGAAAGAACTGGAAAAAATCACGACATACAAAGATCTGCAAATAGAAGTGGAACAACAGAGGCAAAAGAAAGCAAAGATAGCAATAGAAGCCTCGGTGCAATTCCAAAAATATCTGAGGCAAGACATGAAAACTATCAGCATTGACAAATCATCCTTAGTCAATTGCAAAAGGCAACATTCCTTGGAACTGCTTACATCCTATGACAAGACCTTTAATACATCAAACAATATCTGCCTATTCCAGGTCCTAGGGAAGGACTTGATAGGGGGATAAAAATATTAGATCCAGTCTAAACATCTGGGTTGACAGTGTGATAATTATCATCATCTTCAATCATCTTCATCATCTGGTTCCCTCAAGGCTATTTCTTGACATAAAAGAATTATACTGCTATATAAGAAAATAGACAATGTACAAATGGTAGCTACAACTTCATTTTTGCTCCTCTGATTAAAAAAAAAAAAATTTTAGGCCCTAGGATATGATTCCATTTGAATGATCTGGAAAGAGGAGAGCAGGCTAGTCTTACGGTAAATGGCTTTGCCACTTGGCCTGGACATGCTGTTGGCTCTGCTGAAATCAGTTCCAGTGTCACTGAGGAGAAAAGAAAACAAGGCACATGAATTTAATTTTTAAAAGGTCTGCTGTTCACTTATATCTCAGTTATCCCCACCCTCGTTACAATTGAATCAGGAATTTTACTAAGTTCCAACAATAAAAATTCGTGATTCTAGACAAAATGAAATGATCTGATCTTTGAGATGCAGTGTGAGCTAAATCTCATTTTAAAATGTCTATAATAAAAAAAATCCAAATCTTTTTGATTAAGACTTTTGACAAAGGCTTTCTAGAATCTGTGTCTAAACTACAGACTAGTTTTTTGTGGCAAATTCTCAATAAGACTGAAATATATAGGAATAAAGGTTTAAAATTTACGTTAAACTATAACTAAAAAAGAAAATTTATGTAAGATGATATATTTCTGGTATTTAACTCCAGATCAGTTGTCAAGAACATATACAGGCATTTCAAATGAATGGAAAAGAAGGGACATTTCATCATTTATGGTGGTATTCAGCAGGTTCTGACCAGTTCTGGAGAACTGGTAGCGAAAATTTTGAGTAGTTCTGAGAACCAGCAAATCCCACCTCTAACTGAAGACTTTACAGTATCCTTCCCCTGCCATGCCCACCAAGCCACGGCCACAGAACCGGTAGTAAAAAATTTGAATCCCACCACTGGGTGGACGTGTGATAAAACAAAGAAATATGGACCAGGATTCAAATTTTAATACAGAAATTTTTTAAAGTGAATACAAAGAGAAAACCAGAGACTTTTCTTTTGGGTTTAATGGAAAAAGACCTGGGGGAAAAATTCAGAACTTTGATGGAAACAAGATTACGGTACTTTATGCACAGAAATGGAAGGTCACCTCGAACCTCACAATGGATGAATGGCTGCAGAAACTGATGGGAGTTAGTAGAGACGGCTAAATTGACTATTTTGATCAAGGCAAAATGTACAAATACTTTTACTTCTATTTAGAAACAGCTTCTTGACTTTGTGCTTGAGGTAGAAAAAAATGAAACGTTGATTTTGGATTTTTTACCGATTAGATAGATTTGTTGTTATAGAAATGGCTAGTTCATACAATTATGTAAAAGTAAAAAGTTGCGGTTTGATGTTAATGCTCTATTCTACTGCACCAAAGGGAAGTCCATGTTTTTTTTTTCCCCTTTTCTTTCTCTCACTTTTCCTTTCCCTTTTCCCTTCCCTCTTTCCCCAACTATTTACTTTTGTATTTTCTTTGTATGCTAATTATAAACTAATAAAAAACTATTAAAAAGATTTAAAAATATAGACTTACTCGCAATAAGCACCATTCCTACACCTGAAGCGATCTTCCATTCTGAATTCTGATTATACAGTCTTGTTCACCAGCTATCCTAGATGGATAGCCATATAAATTGGATTAATAAATATTCAAGACCTGCATTTTAGAAAACATTTCTGCTATTGTGATCATTAATCTGACTGGTAACAGGTCCCATGATGTCATGTTGCCAAACTTTCGGGCATACAGCCTGGATTTTAACTGGAGATGCCAGAGACTGATTCCAGGGTTTCCTGTAAGCAAAACCTGCTATTCCTACCAAATTATTTATTTTTATTTGATTTATTTGATTTGATTTGTCAATCGCTTACAAGATAATAGGTATAAATATAAACATGAGTTAGAATACAGGAAATAGGTACAAATAAATGGGGACAATAGGACAGGGATGGTAGGCATGATGGTGCACTTATGCATGCCCTTATAGACCTCTTAGGAATGGGGTGAGGTCAATAGTGAATAGTTTAAGGTTCAATTAAAAAAATTAAAAATCACAAGATAGTCATTTCCTTTAATATGACAAAAGAAAAAAGAAAAAACAACCCACCAAGGAATTTGTTTTATATGCAAAAACTTTAAAGTCTTCTTCCTTGTTCTTTCTAGCACTGGTGTGTCTCTTTCCATAACCACTCATGTTATTTTGTCTTTCCTTTCTATCTGAGACTTTTCACCCTTCTTAAATTATTGTAAAGAATAACATTACTGTAAGCAAAAGATACCCTCCAGTTGACTCACTGACTTTCTTTTGTAAATTTCCTTATCTGGAATTCCTAGGTAGTTTCCTTTCCAACTACTAATCTAGGCAACCTGGCTTAACTAAGATTAGCCAAGATCTATTAAAGGTTACTGAGGCTTTGAGGCTGGGTTTGGTTCTAGGTATGAACAAGTGAACTTGAGAAATCTATGCCATTAGGCCATCAACTAAACGGAAGTGGAGTAGGATTTAATAAAGCAGCTTACCTTCTGAATTGTTGTGGTAACAGGTGGTTTGATAGAACAAGCACAGGGTTTCCCTCTGCGAAGCACAAGAATCAGGAAAACGGCCACAGAAAGGCTTGTGCTTGTGCCTGGAACATGGTTTCAGGGTCAGACTTTGCCCCTCTGTTCAAAGGAGCATTAATACACGGAATAAAGGGAAGTATTCAGAGAGCGAGAGGGCAAAAAATAGGCATTAAAGTTTCAATGCTTCATGACGCAGGAGTCACACCCTGCCCTTTGGTCTCTTCTCTGCACAGATACATCATCCACCTCCTTGTGTGCTGACTCTACCACAGCTACTGGAGAGTGGCCCAGCTTAAAGAAGAAGGTAAAATTTTATACAAACTGACATAAAGTAAGAAAAAGTGTGTGTGTGTGGGGGGGGGAAGGAGTCAAAGAAAGCACTAAAAGTACAAAGCAGGGAAAAGTAGAAGAAAAATAGAAAAGGAAAATAATACAAAGAAATAGCTTCCTATCTTCTTTACAGCAGTTCTAAGTATAATTATAAATTTCCCTTTTACTCTACGATTACCACATACTCTTTTCTTTCTATAATCCATCCTTTTTAATCTACAAAATCATAAACCATAAATTCATATTTTCATGCAAAAAGTCTATAGGGATTTCCCATGAGCAATAAACATAAATATTGTTTTGTCTCTGATCAAAGAGGTCAATTTATTCATTTCAGCAAGTTTCGTCCTTTTCGCCAACCATTCCTCCATTGTGCATAATGTTGAATCCCCCCCTTTTTATGAATAAAACAATTTTGCTACAATGGGCATTTCCCTTGAGGCAGTGGGGTTTGAGCCTTCATGTTAAGTTGGGTTATAGGGTTAAGATGCCATTCAATTGAATTTCTCCCTGAGCTCCTTTGATCTGATCCTTGGACTGATGTGGGAGCCCCCTGATTTATGGTTAACCATTGCACCTGCAATGGCTCATTGGCTAACAACCATAAATCATTGTGAGCATATTGCATCTGTCTTTCAGATCCTTTATTGATTGCTGTTCTGCTCAAACTATTAGCCTAAGTTATAAAGCACCATATGGCTTGTCCTCTAGCTACTTCTTATGAGTACATTGTCAATGTAAAGAAGGTGCAACTCGGCTAGGTCTTACTTGAGCAGCTACAAAGCACTGCTTAGCCTGTTTCTAACAAGAATCTGACAACTAGCTGCTGAGAGCAGTGGCTGATTTAATAAATGGCGAGATGGATGGATTTAACCAACTGTTAAAATTTGCTCTGGTTTTGTGGAAGTGTTTTGTCTTTAAATGCAGATATGTGTGACACTTATGCAAAACCAAAAAAAACAACAACAACACCTTTTGACAGATGCCTAAACCTGCGGGTACCCCCACCTCTTCTCCTGGCCCCAGCTGGAGGTTTTCCTATCATCTGATGATACATGGCGGGAGGAGAAGAGAGAGAAAACAAGTCTGGAAATATTCACCAATCCTCACTCTTAATTGTATCCTGTACACAGTAAACAAGGATGGCACCATTTGCTGGCATCAAGTTTCTGGCAGGAGAATGAGCACCAAGAATTCAGCAAATATTATGCTGATAGAATTGATTGCGGGATGAAAGACTGGGAGGCCCTTAGACTCAACCATGAGAATGAAGTCTTTGTAACTATAGTTATCAACAAATACAGGTAGACTTTGACTTACAACAGTTCGTTTAGTGTCTGTTCAAAATTACAACAGCACTGAAAAAAGAGACTTATGGCCATTTTTCACAGTTTCAACCTTTGGGGCATCCCCATGATCAAAATTCAGATGCTTGGCAATTGGTTCATACTTATAATTAATGCTGTGTTCCAAGGTCATATAATCCCCCTTTGCAACCTTTTGACAATTAAAATCAATGGAGATGATTCACTTAACAACCGGGTTACTAACTTATCAATTATTATCATTATCATTTAGTAACTGTGGCAAGAAAGGTTGTAAAATGGGGCAAATCTCACTTAATAAATGTCTCGCTTAACAACAGACATTTTGGGCTCAATTGTGGTCGTAAATTGAGGACTACCTGTAGAACGCGTTCACACAGTATCTGTTTTCATTTCTCAACCCCAGCTACACATTTTGAAATTTACTACTTTCACTCTTCCTGATTTCAGAATGCTGAGAACAAGAAGGGAATACAATAAGGCAGTCAGTGCTTCCTCCTGCTGACTAATATGAGAATGTAAAAAATAAAATAAAATTGCCCAGCAACTCCTGAAGTTAAAACAAAACAAAACAAAACAAAAACCTTCTTTATTATTTACTATTTCTTTACTAAAACCTCGAAGCTATGCTGGTTGGAAAATTCTGGGAGTTGAAGTCTGCAACCTCCCTCAGATTTTATGGATGGGTAGAGGTTGACAAGAGCATTAAAGATTGTAAGCAAAGTTTCCTGGTCCAGGAAAAGCAATAGCTTGTGCACAAGTAGTTGTGCAAAGGCCTTTATCCAGAGTCTCCATGAACAGAGAGACCAGCAAATTGCAGCCCAGTTTTGTCTGGAAAAGAGATATTCCGTTTAGAGCCAAATATGGTATATCTTGGTTTCAACTGCCACACAATCCAAACACATGTTCTCTGTGTAGGATTCAATCTATAGCTGTTTTCCCCCTTCTGATCCTCACAGCCTCCAAAAACTGTATCATGATCTCCACTTCATTTCTTGTCTGAGTAGAGTAGAGATATATATCATCTGCATATTAACTTTTTGTGCTGGTAAAAAACCTCTCTGCTTCATGAAGCAATTAAACAATAAGAGAGAGAAGATTAAGTCTTTTGGTGGCCAAATCTTGATTTCTCCTCATCCACCAATAACAACTGGAACTGGCCACCTAAAGGAGAACCACTGCAGAACAGTGCCTCCTAATCCTATATCTCATTATCAGCCCAGGAAAATACCATGGTCATTGATATTGAAGGCCACTCCCAGGTCCAATGGAACCAGAATAGCTACACTCATTCTATCCCACTTCTTCCAAATATTATCAACAAGAATGATCAATGCTGGTTTGGTACCACATCCAGGCTGAATCCTGACACATAATTGTCACATAATTGATTTCCATCAGGGTTGCCTGTAATGGCACTCCAACTACCTTCTCAGCAAGCTTCCCTGAAAAAGGAAAAGTTGGAAATCAGCTGAAACAGTTCATCTTCACTGAAAATAATAATAACTGTTATCATTACTCCTTGTTTGGTGGTACAACCTTTTTTGTGGGTGAGAGTATAGTGTTGCCATGGTGCCCTCTAGGAAGAGAAATATGCCTGCACAGAAACTATGGATATTCATTCCTACAATCCTCCTGGATGCTTTAATCAAGACACAGAACCATCATAAATCCTGATTCTTTAAAATAATAATTATTGCATTTGTTTTGCAACATTTGGGTATGTAACGGGTTTAGATTTTGTCCCCACCCAAAAGCATCAATAAAGATTATTATTCAATACCCATTTCACCCTTTGGAGCTAAATTTCTGCATGACTCAATGGACCTATGTTTAATTCAGTTATAAGCTTGGATAGGTGGGGGCTTCATTTTTCTTCTGAGTAGTCACCTTTCTGGAGGAAGGATAGAGAATAAATTAAATAAATTAATAGTTTCCCCCCCAAATCCAGCTTTATTACATCCTTTCCTTTATAACACTTGAGTTACAATTGCCCTATGCTAAGATTGGTTAGTGTGCAGAATCCTGCTAATTCTCATTTACTCTAAATATTTGTCATATGTCCTCTTATCATCTTTCATTTCAAAAGTTATATAATGTATTGCCCTGAAAAATCTTTCCTCTTGATGCTTTAGAGATTAACAAAGGTTTTGTTATTTGGTTCAGGTTACAATATTTCTTTTTAATTGACACATTTCAAGATGCTTTATTATGGTAGGAAGAATGTTTGCTATTTTTTACAAAGCCTAAAATTAATGAACATCTGAAAGGGATTTCCTAGAAACACTGAATAGATTTTTTTTTTTTTACAGGAAACCAGTATGATTAGAATCAGTACATTTTAGTCCCTTGATTATTCAGGGGTGAACTGCATGCAACTTTAATCCATTTTACGCTATTTTCCTTCCAGAATACTCTGAATTTCCTAATAATGAAGCAGAGAGCACAAGAAACAAGAGCTATGCAGTATATTTAGCTGTATTTATTTATTTGTTTATAAATTTTTTTCTGCTCATCTTGCTATTTACATTTTATCCAATTTGGAAGTTGCCTGTCTCCAGCCAGTCTGGAGAAGTTAAAAATATCACACAGTATCCTCAGCCACAAACCATGTAATCCCATTATGCTTTGCCAAGTATGTTGCCATGTTCACCAATCACAAGAAATTGTCATCAGATTAGCTGTGCAGGAAAGTCACCAATTAACACTTAAATCCCACATACAGGACTGGTGAGCCAGGCAGGTATACGAGGGGGCAAATAATGATTTCATGCAAATACAATATGACATTACAGGACAAATCTATACTTGACTGGCATACTTAGAGGTCAAGATGCATCCTTTGCATGATGTGGACATGAAACACATGCCATTGTTTTGACATTATCACAGCTTTTGTCACAGACTCCATTGACTGCTGAGAGATACATTCCTTACAGAAGCAGATCCCAGCAACATCAAGAGCAAGTGATTATTTATATATGTATTTAATGAGGCATATTTGACTTGATCTTGAACTTTGAATATAATTTTTTCATGTAACTCTGTATGCCAGAGATGTGAAAACCTAGTTTATGGCATTGGCTCTATATAGGCTATTTACAATATAAAAAGTTTACAGATATGATGTGGTAAACATGTATAATGCAGTGACCCTGAAACACTATCCTTACTGTTCTACAACAGATTTTATTTATTCTCTTTTTTACTTAAAAAGTACTCAAAGTTATTGATAACAACACCACCTTAGGGTAAGAGACACATAGGATTTGGTTGTTGGATTCTAGTTTATTCTGGACATTTATTTAATAATGGAATTTAATGATTTCCTTGATTCAGACCCGGCCTGCAAACACTATTTACTCCTGGTTCTACTATACAGTATTTAGGATTTAGAAAGTCTGACATCTTAATCCCTGCACAATTAATTTTGTCATGGTTGGGGTTGGTCAATAATGCAGCTCCATGTAAACAGATGTTTGCAAAGCACTATACTTTGCAGAGGGATTTTTCAAAAGGGATCAGAAATGACTTTTTAAATATTAAACCAGCAACCATAGAATCCACATATCACACTGGATCAGGATTTATTTGGTAACATGCCAACTCCCAACCAAGGTACCTTATGCTTTTCTTAGCACAATGTCTAAGCCCACCGAATGTTAGTTTAATAGCTTCCATGATGAATGGAAGCTGAGATTTAAGATCAAAAGTAAAGTCAAACAAAGTCTCTGCACAAAAGGAGAAGCAGGAGAGCCAGGAGAGCACAAAAGGAGAAATAGGAGAGCCAGTCTCTTCTACAGACAGACAGCAGGGGGCACCATTTGCCAATTTGCCCTCAAATGAATTACTAACAAATTCCACTTGTTAGGATCTCCTTCCTTGGAGTCCAGGAACAGCTGCTATACCTCACATAGATTAGAAACAGAAACAATAGAAATAGAAACAGAACAGAATTCTTTATTGGCCAAGAGTGATTAGACACACAAGGAATTTGACTTCGGTGCATAAGCTCTCAGTACATATAAAAGATATGATAAATTATGGTCTTAGTCATCATAAACACATTCATCATGAAACATAAGATACAACAATTAGTAGAAATGTAGAAATGTAGAAGAGATGCTTCACTGGTAAAAGAAGGCATGAAATGGCTCCATGAAATTTGGTATTCAAAAACAACAAAGTGGGCAAATTCTTTGTGACGGATTACTAGAAAAATGCATAGAAATGAAACATTATAATAATAGGCCCGGTCCCACTGCACTTCCAGATGCAAAGAGGATGTAAAACGTTAAAAAAAGGTTGCCATCTGCTGGAAAATGCTATGCATCTCTTGTGTACTCATTGCATACGTGTTTCATGCGCTCTATCCGTCGAACATCCGTCCACTGCGATTTCATCCACGCAAGAAGTTTTGAGCTGCACAAAACTTTGTGAACNCTTTAGGCATACATGATGCATCCGCTTCATCTGCTAATCGTCCGCTTCGAAATTCTCCCCTGGAACCCCTTCGGAGGTGTCATCCACTTCCATCTGCTTTCATCCGCTAGGCTTCCTATGAACATCCATTTAACATCCCGCTACATACTACCCATGTCCGTTCTTTTCCGTTCTTTTCCATTCTGTTTATGCAATTCTTCACCACTTTTTGGAGCGGATGACAACGGATGGAGCCACCCCTGAAATTTTGCTCGTCTGCTGTATCCTTTATGCATGCATTTTGCGTCCGTTGGCCAGTGGGACCGGGTAATGCTGCTATCAGTATGCTGTTGACTGACATTGTGTGCCTCATTTCCAAGTATCCAGGGCAGCACATTCTTCATTTTACTTTATTGTAGATCAGGGGTGTCAAACTTGTGTCGTCACGATGGCGTCACTTGATGTATCAGGACTTTCATCCCCTTTGCTAAACTGAGTTTGAGCGTGGCCAGTGCAAGACATATCCCACAGGCCACAAGTCTGAGAGCCCTCTTCTAGATGAAAGAATACTGGGAAATTGCAATATTTTAACAATAATAAACATAGCAACAGCAGCAGCACACTTTCCATATTGCAGAAACAGGAGTGGGGATGAGAAAAGCTTGTCCAAAGTCATCTTGTAAACTCATAAACCAGGGGCATCTTTATTCATAATACTGGGAGGTCTGCAGAGGAGTAAAAACAATTTAAAATAGTAGCCACAACCATATGATCACACATTAAAAAGGATATGGGCTTTAATCTTGAATTCAAGAGACTTTTTTAATGTCACCTTCAAATCCCTTGATTGTAACGATCTCTAAATTACTGTGTCAGATTGCTCTGATATTGTGTTTTCTTTTTAAATATGCTTATTGTTTTTGTAGAAGTGCGGGAAAAAAGGATACTTGAGACCAGTGTAACTTTAGCTCCTTATTAAAAGGTATAGATCTGTGCTGGACCTGTGAGCCGCAGCAGTTCTTCTTATAGAGCTTGCCAGCGGCTCTTACCCAATGACAGCCTTCTGAATCTCCCGCGATTGGCTCGGCCAATTGCGGAAGATTCTTTACTGACCAATCACCGTTGTTCTTCCATCCAATCACAGTGCAATCCATCTTAGCCAATCAGGTGAGAGTATTACAAGAATGTTAATATGGAACACCCCTCCCCTCTTGGTATGGCCCTCCTACGTGACATAGTCGCATAGGTAGGCAGTGCTTTTAACCTGCCTACTTGACCTGCGCAGCTCAGTTGCTGCATGGTCTTCAGATGGTTTGGATGGAATCTTTGTCACTCCTGCTCTTCTCCATGGAACTGCCTGGAAGGGTGAGTCAGGCCTTTCGCCGCAACTCCCACCTGGTCTACTGGGC
>BHFT01069844.1:0-16506 GCA_004320025.1 Laticauda laticaudata
GGTTACATACGAAATATTTAAGAATATTGACTCCATAGAAATCCAGCAGAATGATATAGAAGCAAGCTGTAATCTACAAATCAAAATATTTGTTAAAAGCTAGTTCTATATGTATTGATGGTTCTAATAATGGAACAGTGTTGAACAATATAATAACCTGTCATGTGGACCAAAACTATGCCTCATAAAACACTAAGCAGGAAGGAGGCCTGTTCAAACATTTCAAAATATTGAAAATAATAATAATATCATTTAAGTATTCTTTTGCAAATATTGTGAACCTGGAAGTATACAGTAAATGGGATGTGAGTGAGGCATAATCTATAGAAAAAGATCCAGGCCTTTACTATATTCAGCATATCCTTCAACTATAAATGAATTCACGATTTAAATGATCTCACTGTAAAATGATTCAGTGATTTTGTTGTCCCAAAAAGATGAAAGCTAGTATGGAAGAAAGGAAGGAAGGAAGGAAGGAAGGAAGGAAGGAAGGAAGGAAGGAGGAAGGAAGGAAGGGAGAGAGAGCTAATTGAAGGAAGGAGGAGGAAACCTATACAAATTTCCGAATACATTAACATCTTGTTTGCAGTATATAGATACTCTTGACACATTGTTGCAACCTGTGGGCATGATTCACACAAAAAGATCCATAATGATTAGGATAAAAGAGAAAGTTCCAATATGATTGCAAAATAATTAAAGATCATACCATTAGTCCCAAAATATCAACAATCGCTCTCTTTACAAGGGATGGCAACTAAATAATATAGAAGTTTTGCTAGGACTCATACTGACATGATAATATTGTAGGAGCATCTGGCAACAATACTGCAGAATAACTGATCTCTGTACTGAGCAGTTGAAAACATCCATAGATCAGTTTCACACATGATCATCTTTGTGGAACACTTGAAGATAGACTACCATCAAAGATGGTAGAGGTGTAATACAGTGTATCTAGTCATATCTATAGTATGAGAGTGGGAAGAAATCACTAGAGTTTACACAAATAACACACCCTATTGAGCAAAATGAGTAGTATAAAAAGTGGTTATGGAATAAAAGCCAAAGAGGCTCAGTGACTAACCACACCATATTACAAGCGCAATTTGTCTACTCTAGGGTGAAGGATAATGAGTTTTTATTAAACACAACATATAATTACTGCACATTGTGATTATTCATTTAAACAGACAACAAAATTCTATATTGCCACAATGGATCTACTGGCAAGGATAGAGCACAATTTCAGTTCTCATACTTAACTAGCACATTTTATTAATATACCCATGTAGGAATTGTAATGATAGAGACGCTAAGAGATTGAGTGGAATCCTATAAATATAACCCACAATTGTTGTATTCATGATTTTTTACTAAGTGAACAGGAAGACATGAAGTTTCAGATGAGTTTAAACTCAATCACAACTAGGTTCCTCACTGTTTAGTGAGTGGATCATGTACAGATAAATCCTCATTTGGAAAACATGATCTTGCTTTCTCAATCCATAAGTTTTTTTTTTTCCCACTCTAACTTTCCCATCCTCCAGCATTCCATGTCATAGACATAGTTTGGTATATGGGTCCCAACTCTTGACACCATTCAAAACAGTAACACATGTACCTGTAACTCATCTTTTTGGCCTTAAAAAATCCTTTTCAGAAAACATAAGTGGCCTGTCCAAGGCCTCTATTCTTGATATCACATTGTTCACACTTTCAACCTTCTTACATCATCATGTGGGCGCAGGCACATAGATGCACACTGGAACAACACACACATTAAGCTTCGCAAAATAATTTTTCCTTCCAAAGCCGAACCATTCATATGTCTCAAGATCATACTATTAGATAGTATCAAAGTGCAACCTTAAATATTTTCTTCCTTGCTTGCATCTTTGGCTGTCATAAGTAATGGGGGAAGGGGGACCCATTCCAAAATGGCATGACTTTCCCGCATCCATTTCTATAGCCGCAGTGAAACGTCAATATAATAAGTGCTCGCCAAGAACGTGGTACGCCACTATGTCCCAACCAACCAGTTGGCAGCTCCAGTCTGGTTACAGAGCCCAAGAAAAAGAAAGGAAGTTTTTTATCAAATGACTTTAATTGCAACAGTAAAAGAAGCTCGAAAACTTGATGAATGGTTTCCTTGCTCCACGAAATAACTGTACGGTAGAGACTGGATTGGCATCGGTGGCTGCCAAATTATATGTGCCCAGCAAAGCTGAGAACCAATATTACAGCATAGCTCATGACCTCTAAAGCTGCGGACATTTGAATTCTGAAGACCTTACACTTGGTTAAAAGGCTTTGGTGGACTACCTTGAAACAAGGAAACATGAGACTCTTATGATGTATCCTCAGCCAAAGGCCTCCGGTAAACCACGCAGGCTTATTACAAATGATGGCTAGAACAACTGCTCCATGGAAGGAATTCTAGATTTTATAGTAGAATTACCTGAAATTGGCGGGAAAATACCAGTTATTCGGAAGTAACCAATTGTTTTCCAAAGGTACCGATTTCCATACCTTGTTCGAAAATCCCTCTGCAAAAACAATTGGCTAAACTGCTTTATTTTACATATCTAAAGGTTACATGGGGTTCCTGAATGCATAATCTCAGATGGGTGTCATTACTCAAAACTTTTGGAGGAGTTTTCTGGCATATTGGGCTCTGCCCAGGGCTTAAGTCTGCCCCACTACCCACAAACCAATGGGGCTTGTGAGAGGATGTCATCCTCCACGGGATCCCCAAGTCTGCCAACATGGGAGTGCAGCTGTCGGGGGGTCTCTGCTGTGGGGCCCTCCGAAGACACCTGCTGGACAGGCAGCGTCTCCTGGCGGAAAGAGAACTGCTGTCTGGGCCTTCTGAGGGAGAGAGGTCTCAGAGGGGGCTGCTCTCGTGTGGGATCTCTTCCCCTCCAGAAACTGCACTTGGCCATGGATACATCTCCCGGTCAGTGAGCTTGACAGCGGCCTGCCGAATTTCTTGAGGGTGTAGCTTGCCGTACAGTGTGCATGTGCTTCACATCCACGGAGTTACTTTTGCAGTGCTACCCCAGGCTCTCTGCTTGTCTCTCCAAGCTGCCGCTTCTTGGTGGCCCAATACATTCTGTGGCCCTTTCCAGAAGTACCATTCTCCTCAGCCATTCCAGCACCTCATCCTTCATCGCTCCTTAGAAACGGTGTACTGTTTCCTCTCTCCTCTCCTTCCTGCCTTTCCTCCTAGGCAAGGGGCTTCAGCAGGGCTTGAGCAGCAGGGCCTCAGAGCTTGAGCAGCAGGGCCTTCAGGGGCTTGAGCACAGGGCCTCAGCAGCAGGGCTTTTGGAGGGCCTTGGGGCTGGTCCACCACAGCAGCACAGCAAGGTTGAGTCAGTGCAGGGGGTGGGATGCTGGTTCTGCTTCTCACCTTGCAGGGCTTGAACAAGTAGGGCACGGGCTTCCTCTTCTTGCCTTGACTGATGAACCATGGTGTTCCTGGCAAGATGTTTGTGGCAGCATGTCTTTCACACGTATCTGACGGCGTCATGCTGCATCTTTTTAATATCCGCGGAGCTGATGCAATTCATACTCCTCCACATGCAAGTGAACACTTTGTTATCCAATATACATCTGCGCGGCATCCCTTTGTTCTATAAGCGCCATGAGCATCCGCTTTCATCCGCTATGCATCTGCCTTCCGCTATGCGTCCACTTCGAAATTCTCCCCTGGACCCCTTCGAGGTGTCATCCACTGTCATCCAACTTAGGCTTCCTATGCACATATCCGTTAACATCCCCATAACATACACCCACGTCCGTTTCTTTTCCGTTCTGTTTATGCAAATTTTTCACCACTTTTTGGAGTGGATGACAACTGGAATGAAGCACCCCTCGAATATTTTGCTCGTCCCACTGTGTCCTTTATGTATACTTTTGGCGTCCGTCGGCCAGTGGGACCGGGCCTAACTCAGTATGTCGAACATATCTTCGATGTTACATAAACTTATCAGCAAGAATATTGGGCCTATGTATTGACATTTGCTGGGGTGGATGTAACCAATTCGTACATAATAGACTGGATTAACTCCATTTAAAGTGGCTTCGGGACAAGACTTTGTACCCATACCCGAGCTTCCACAGGAGAAACCTAACATTCAGTCCACCAAAAGTCAAAAAAGCTTGGACCTAAGTATGTTGGACCTTTCCCAATTGAACAACACCACCTGATTGATCATTTGCATGAATACTGCAGGGGGGCCCTGTAAGCCAAATGGAAGAATGTTGAATTGGAAACATTTTCCTCCTTCCTAGTCTGAATGGGTGAATGAGAAGGATGTTAGAGCTCCTAAGCTTATCAATGCATCTCGTACTAAATAACTACAAATATTATATACAAATATTATATTTGTATATTAAATATACAAATAAATGATAAACCGTAAAAAATAGTATTGTGGTATTACGTGTATATTTTTTGTTATCTTCTATTTTTATCTTTTATAGAATTAATGCCTCTTTTGCAGGAGGGCTGAATGTCAGCCTTCAATATTTTCTTCCTTTGCTTTGTATCTTTCGGCTGTTATAAGTTAACGGGGGGAGGAGGGGGGATATGGTTATGGGGAGCGAGCTGGAGGTGGTACAAAACAGAACTGTATAAGTTGGGGAGGGGAAGGTTCTTGCTTAGGCTTCTACTCTATGCTATGTGCAGACGCAACTCTATCAAAATATGTCAAGGCCAACGGACAGGCCTCATCATCACCTGGAGATGCCCACATGATGATATACACAACTTTTAATTGGATGAGCCAGTTGAACTATTGGGGGTGGCAACGTTGCCATCACTTTGTATATGTGATTTACGCGCTCATTTTCTCAGATACAGAGTGCTTTTGTTGTTACCACTTGATTTCCAGTAAAAGATATCTTTTCTTCAATTAATGGAGTTTTAAATATTTCTTTCTTGGATTTTGAATGGAACACCATCTGACACAAAGCGTTTTGCACGTATGGCATCTCATCTTCCTGCCAACCACCTTACAGCATTCTGAGCAAGTACAGGCTCGACAAAAATATTGACAAACATGCTTAAATTTGTGGTAATAACCAGTGTGACACAATTCACAGAAGTAATGCACACCCATGAAGCCTTTGATGTTTTTAACCTCGTAATAATGCCTGTCGTGTAACAGCATAAAACCACTCTTATGTCCAGGGTATCTCCAGTTACAAAAAACCTCCAAGCCCCTTCGTGATAAAAGACAACCTTTATAGTTATACCAAAGTAGTCCTGAAATAAGTGCATCTGAAAAATCAATTCTATGGGCTGTAGAAATCCCAAGTGTATTATGGAGGTCTATGGCTCTGGTAATGATTTCTTCTTTAGTAGCCAACCCATTATCTAACAATGAGTGCAGGCTGCATGTAAAACACAGAAATCAGTCAGGTATTGTTTTTTCTTCTCCAAAATCTAACTGAATAGAACTGTTCCTAATTTCCTAAGATCACTCCCCCCCCCACGTGATTCTTCACAATAGTGACAAGTTAATTTTAAAGAGTTCCTCCATAATATCTCCACATTGCTTTGCAATAAACTACATAACTAAGGAACTGATCTGCATTTAGTTCATCCAATGGCCTAACACTAAAAAGCAGTTTACCTAATTCCTCAGCATCCAGCTGCAGTTGCACAAAATCATTTGGTCTTAACCTCCCCGGAAATAACGGTTCAAAAGTCTATCTCGTTATGAATAACATCTATAGCTAATGTGAATGAACAAACATGCTCCATATTTACAAAGCTATAATGTTCATATAACTCTATTGCTCTGTAATGTTGCACATTCCTCTGCCATGATTGAATGCTCTTCAGGTACACATCAGGGATGCCTGGTGCTTAGTGAGTTAGAATCTTCCAAGGGTTCCCCCTCCTCTGCTGTTTGTGTTTGACATATCACCCTCTTCACTGGTCTGTCATCGTATGTGGCAGTATTGTCCCCAATTTGTGTCTGATCCTGGTGCCGAAGCCAATGATGAATTCCAGACATGAGGTGCAGGTTTTCTGATTGCTTTTTATTGGAGTACTCCAAGGAAAAGGGCTCCTGGTCAAAATGCCAAGAGCCAAGAAAAAAGGATTGAGTAAGTTTTATACANAATAAGAAATATCATCTAATAAACATTTTAGTAATAATTCTACAATTTGTTCTATTGGTCTCTAACTGTCCCTATTCCTAGGTCTTGGCTAATGAAATCCCTAGGAGTTATCTAATATCCATTTGATTTGCTGCAGGGCATTCTCTATTTCTAACTTAACTAAGGTATGCAAGTTGGCTAACTCGTATTACTTTTATCAGCTTTCCCATTAACCAGGATTGTTACAAGATTTACACATGCATATCTTCTGTGGATAAAAATTCTTTGTTCTTGCCAGGCAGACTCTGCAATTACAGGATCTCTGATTTACTTTGAAGTGCGTGCCATGACCTGGTTTTATTTTAGCAGATGGCCCATCAGTATGCTGCTGGTCCTCATCCCCCATTTCTGACTTTATACAAGCAGGTTCTAAATAAATAAAAAAAGACATACTGAAGAACTGTCACTGTTTAATGAATAGATGAATCCTATTTACCCATTGTTGTACACTTCAAATAACCTTGTATGCCATGGGATGTGGACAGCTAGGGCTCACTGTTTTGTCCTTGCATATTTCTTGCATTGCATGGGGTGGACTGTGTCTCAATACCTTGCCGCATGCATTGTAATCCTGTAGGACTTGGGACTTCTGCAGAGAACTGTTCACTGTATCTGTAGGTACATGAATAATCATTTAGGAATCTTTATAGCACAAAGAACATATTGAACGATGGCTGGAAATTCATAATAGCAGCTTTTTTCTAAAACCCAATGACATTTAACAGATTGCACCTTGCATTTCCATTTCTTCAGATCAATGTGTTGTGGCTAGTGGCTGCTCCATTTCTGGCAGCTGTTCCCCCACATGTGCTTTTGACATACTTTTTTGTGTGGCCCCTCCCACGTGAACACTGCAGCACTGCCCCTTGGGAATTTGGCTTGCATCTGGCCATTCCACCATTCTTAAAGAATGTACAGCAATAAGGTTCTACGGCCTTGCATTTATTACAATAAATAATGAATGATGCCTAATCCCTTGCCCCCATATATTATTGCTTACTGACAGGAATTTATTACAACCCCTAACACAAAAACTTTTATACAATAGTTATGCCTGCAAAACAAAATAATGCAACTTCCAATTCATTTTCATGGGAACCTCATAATAGGGTTTCATCGGGTCTCGTTATATGTGCTCCATTGAGAATCTGGGCATTGTAAATGCAGCAAATATCATCATCATCCTGATCGCAAAAACAAATCATATAGGTGTTCTCCATGCTACATAAAATGTTGAGAAGTATGTAACATACTAAATATAGTATGAACCCCCTACTCATCACACATTAAGTTTAATTATAGGCCAACAGATCCTCATGAGTACTGTCATTTTTCAGCTTCTTCCCCCCCCCCATTTTTAAGCAACAAACACAAAAACGAAACCTTTCATTGTACAGTATGTTGGTAGGTACAGATCTTGTTGCACAACATCAGCAATCCTTTCCAACTACATTATTTAAAATTTATTTTACATAAATATGGATATTATAATAACTACTTATTGGATTTACTTATAGACTTACCATCCTTTTCAAGGAAATTCCAGTTTTTTAAAAATATCTCTATACTAGTATTCATTTCATTATAATCCATTATAACACATCTTTCATTGTATTATATTGTATTATATCCTATTTCCCTATTTTCTTTTCTAAATCAATTGATAAAATTAATTCCAAATTTTATAATACTCTTTATCTTCTTGATCTCTGATTGCCTAATGTCCAATTTACTCATTTCTGTACATTCCATTATTTTCATTTTTCCTATCACTATTTTCTCATTTTTCCAGTTTTTTAGCAAATACAATTCTAGCTTCTGTCAAAACATTTAATAACCAAATATGTCAATTTTTACTGTATCCTTCAGGTAAGATACCCAATAAAATATTTCTCTGATTTCAAGTCTATATGCTATTTCATCATTTTTTCCAGCCATGTATGAATTTTAATCCAGTATCTTGATTTCCACACATATCCACCACATGTGTAGTATGATCCAGGTATCTGATGACACTTCAAACATTTCTCCAAATTATTCTTAAACATCTTTGCTATCCATTGCTAGGGGGTAGATGCCATCTATAAAACATATTATACAAATTCTCTTTATATGCTGTTGACATTGTTATTTTATAGTTTTGAGACCATAGTTTTGCCATCTTTTGAAATCTATCCATAATCCAAAAATTTTCCCCAGGCAATCTTTGTTTCTTTAATTGGTCTTCTTCTAATTTAACTCCAAGTAAATATCCATGTAATTTTTTAATCACTTTCTCATCAGTACCTTTCAAAATCCCATCTAATTCAGTTAATTCATTATAAAATCCTTTCATCCTCCGATTTTTATCATATCTGGAATGTATTTGCACATTTGAATACCAATTTCATCTCTATTCCTTGTTCCTCTAGTTCTTGTTTAGATTTGAGCCACATCCTTTTCATTTAATATTATATCTTATTGTTTTGATCTATAGAGAATTGGATATGCAAATGCCTCTTTGACATCCAGACTGGTATTTTTCCATGGAATGTTGTTTCCTTACTTCCATATTGATAATAAAGCATCACAATATAATGTTCCCTCCTAAAATACTCACGTTTTACTTTCCTTATACCATAAATATGCATGCCATACCAATAATGAATCATGACCTTCTTATGTTAATAGTCTAATATTTCTTTAAATAATCCATTCTTTTACCCACATCAATATTGTCACCTGATAATATAGTTCCCAACTGGTAAGCCAAAATCTCCTCTTGATCTAGCATCTTGTAACAATTTTACTTTAATTCTTGCCTTTTTCCCCTGCCATTATATATTTCAAAATTATTTTATTTTAAGTCTTCAAAATATTCTTTCCCTAATTTAATGGAATTGTGTGAAACAAATATAAAATTCTTGGTAGTATATTCATCTTAATTGTAGATATTCTTTCCCAATAAAGATAGTTGTAGATTTTCCCATTTTTTTCAAATCTGTCGCTATTGTTGCTGTTTGAGTTTATGATAGTTACCTTTTTAAGCGTTCCACATCTTGGCAGTCAGTTGTACTCCTAAAATATTGATTTTTTTTAATGATCTGGATATTCAATCTCCATCAATTCCTCCTTTTGTTTTTCCATCATATTTTTAACTAAGATCTGGTTTTATCTTTGTTTATTTTTAATCCTTATCTTTACATTGTCCATATTGTCCCATATTCTTCAATCTTCTCTATTAATCTAGGTGCTGTTTTTAGTGACTTCTCTAATATAAAAACCAGATCGTCTGCAAATGCTTGTAGCTTATATTCCTCTTTTTTATCTTTCATTCCTTTTATTTCACTATCATTTCTGATGTTTCTATTTAATACTTCAAGGTCAAAATAAAAAGCAAAGGCAACAGTGGACATCCTTGCCTAATTCTTTTTCGATATCAATATTGTCTGTTAAGTCTTTATTGCTTTATAGCTTCAATGAATGTTCCACCAAATCCCATTTGTTCCATTTGTGATGTCATAAATTGCCATTTAAATTATCTAAAAAACCTTTTTGTGCATCTAAAAACACTAAGGCCATTTGTTTCTCAGAACGTGTTTCATAATATTCCAAGGTGTTCCGAATAATTCTCAAGTTATTCTTGATTTGCCTCTTTGGCAGAAATCCGTTTGATCAGCAGTATAAAATTATTCAAATATCTCTTAGTCTTTCTGCCATTATTGAAGCAAAAGTTTTCCAGTCAGGGAAATAGGTCTATAGTTTTTTATTTGTTGCAGGTCAGTATTCATCTTTTGTATTAGGGTAATGTACGCCTCTGTCCTGATTGGGTATCTTAGTTTTTTAAACACATCTAGCATTGGGATACTTAAGATTCCTGCAAGGTTTTATAAAGTTCCGCTGGCAGCCCATCTGGTCCCAGTGCCTTTCCATGTATTTTTGTCTCTAACGCCTCAGTTAATTCCGTCATTGTTATTTTCCGCTCTAGCATTATGTTAATCTCAGATATCTGAGGTAATTTCCCTCTTTACAAATATTATTTTCACTTTTTCTTCATCAATGTTCTCTTGATTATATAATTTTTCATAGTATTTTTGTATTATCTTTTTCTTTTTGTCATTTCCATTACATGCCCTTCCTTGATCATCCATTTGTTGCATTATCTTCTTTGTTTCTCTTTTCAGCTTTTATGCCAACCATCTGCCTGGTTTATTTGCATTTTCAAAGGAATTTTGTTTAGTGTTCTTAATTTTTTGGGCTAATTCTTCCTTTTCCAGCAGCCCCATTTTATATTTAATTATGTCCATTTGATTTTTAATATTTTTTTTGTGTGGATATTTTTGTAAGTTCTTCCTGTAGTCCTCCTCTAGTCTCTGTTGTATTCATTTTTTCTTAATATTTTTTTTCCTTGTATAGTGTATTATCAGATCTGGCAAAAACCTTCATGGTATCCCATAAGTTTTGCAATGAGGTGACCTCTTTATTATTCTCCTTAAAAAAGAAAGCCAATTCCTTTTCCATTTTTTGTAGAAATTCTTTTCCTCTCAATATTGTGTTCAAAGTCCATCTGGATCTTTTCATCTGTCCTTGCCACTCAATTTATATTGGATTGTGATCCGCCCAAGTACTTGATTCAATATTTACTTATTTTACACTGGAGGTCAGATCATTGACATCCAAATCATATCTATTCTTGACCATGATAAATGTCTATTAGAATAAAAGGTGTATTGTCTATTCCTTTTGTTTCTTTCCCTCCAAACATCTTGAATACTTAGTTCCTCTAGCATTTTGAAGAAGGATTTTGGCAAAGTCTTTCTGTTTTGTCTATTAATTTTCTGAGTTTTATAATCCAAGTCTACATTTATTATTCCATTAAAGTCTCCCATAAGGCATATATTTTCATATTCCAATTCAATAATTTTATTGTGTAAGCTTTTGTAAAATTCTCGTTTCTCATTAGGGGCCGATATTGCTACTAGAGGTATCTTTACATTGTTGTCCATTAATATTCCTTTTTCATCTGTAAAAATTAATTCAGCTTTAATTGTATTTTTGATGTATAGTGCAACTCCCCTTTTCTTTTGAGCCAATGAGGTATATAAGTTCCCAATCTTATTTGCATCTGAGCATGTTGTTTTTGATATGGGCTTCTTGAAAGCAAATTATATCAATATAATAATATAATGTTAATATAAATAACTATTCCAATATATTTTAGATCCATTTTCTTATATGGCAAGCCTAAATTTATATATTTGGGAGATAGATATACCCAATCTCCTATAGCAAAAGGTACACAATCAGCTTGTTTCTTGTCAGCTTGCTTTTTATATTCTTCGGCTGCTTTGCTTAATGTTTTTTGTACTGATTTCCATTTGTCTTACACATTTTCAATCCATTTCAACACTGTTGTAGACTCCAAAGCAGTATGGGGCCACTCAGGTTTAGGCACAAATTCCTTTCCATGTACTATGTGAATGGAAGTGTATCCAGTACAAGTTTTGTTGGCTCTGGCTCGTAGATATGACAAGTCAACGTCCACAAGCCATTGGACTACCCTTACATCATTTATACAGTATCCCCAAATTAAATAACATACATTCTAATTCCATCTCTGTTGGTTCCCCCAATTGGACTAGCAGGCCTCCCACCGATATATAAATTTGATTGTGAATCTGTGGTCATTGTTAATGCTGCATAAAGCTCATCTTCATTCAAAGAGGAAGTCTTGTCTGTGTGTGTGCAGTGGGATATTTGGATAAAGTTTTAAAAGAAAGGAAGGGAACAACAGCTGCAAATTCATCTTGTATAAAATATGACTGAAAGAATCTGGGCTTTACAAAAGAAAAATAAAAACTTTACCTTTTTCACTTCACAACAGCAAAACATCTTGTTTGTGGATTTGGGCAGAAATGATTAACACCATTATAAGTAATGTTAAGGAGTACCCAACTTAAATAATATTTGTAATATGGGGCCACCGAGCCGTCACTGTTTTTGAACTCTGGGCCGAACCGGAAATGTCAAGTATTTCATCAGGGGAGATGGCTGATGCTTGATAATCACTTGTGATGTTGTGGACAATTGTGATGTCAGCATTGTTGTCCTCTAGACCAAATAAGATGGCATTTAGACACTTTCGTTCGCACTCGACAGCTTCTTTGACGAGGATTGGGACATCATTTTTTGTTGGATTTGTGATTTTTTGTGGATTGGGTTGTGGTTGTTGGGTAGAGATGTGGTTTGTAGCTATAGGATGTTCATTTTTTTGTGTTGTCTTTTTTTTCCAGGTTAGTTAATCTTGCTTCTATAGTGTCCAGGGATGCTATTATGGTGACCAGGGATGTTATTCCTGTTTCTATGGTATCAACTCTTTCAAACAAGGCAATATATTTGTTCAGTTTGGGTCTGCACAATGGGCAGAAATATTGCTGTGCATGGTTGGATGATTCTAGGAATTAAGTCATTTGCTTGGGTAATCCCAAGCAGCCATGGTTAGGGTAGTTGTCACATAGGGAACATTTGGTAGAGTTTTCATTATCCTTTAGAGTTTCTTTACAAATATGGCATGTGCAGGAGTCTTGTTCCTTGGTGGGGATTTCTTTCTCTCTGGGTTGTGGTTTGGCGTTGGATTTTTTTCCTGGCATAATAGGTTTGTTGAGATATGGTACATTGATTAAATTGCTTAATCAAACAAGATATTTGGGTAATCAATTTAGCCAATATCACACCAATTAATCAATTATAATAATCAAATCACTCTAGTCAAATAATTTTGCAAAGCAACAAACAGCCTAATTATACTGGTCAATTAAATTCACTAAATCACTGATTTTATCAATTTACATGGATCGCTGATCATTTACACTAATTAGTAATTACACTATATATACACAACACTAATCACACTAATCAATCAAAACAAATCAATTAATCAATTGATAAAATTATTTTATAGAAATTGATATGAAGATATCATTATCTAATCATTGATACAGGTCTTGAGGTAGAAAAGTTATAAATTTTGAGGTAATGAAGTAATCAGTGTTTAAGTATTAAAGTAATGAGGTAGTATTGAGAGTCAGCAAGTGAAGGGTTAATTGCTTTGCTAGCTGCTGATATCCAATCCACGGAATGAGAAGGATTTATTGCTTTGTTGGCTGCTGTTATCTGATCCACTGGGTGAGACGCTGTAAAATCTGAAAGAGGCTGTAACAGGATGACTAAAAACATGGTGAATTATTGAAATAGAGTAAATATTGAAACAGAGTAAAACACGCTGAATTACTGAAACACGCTGAATCTTTTCAGAGGATCCCATTTGGGGAACCACAGCTTGCGGTTCAAGACTCCTTCACCCAAGGGATCTTAGGACTGGAAGTCTCCTTAAAGCCATGTGGTTTCTTTTGTTTTAATGGCTACTAAGTAATTGTGTCCTGGTGATGTAGACATTGGAGAAAGATTGTTTGGTAAGATACCAAAGATACAGTAAGATACAAGACTGTAAAATACAGTCTAGCAAGATTGTATTCTGGTAACAATAAAAAAACAAGTTTTTCTTGCTGGGATTTAGACTTGCTGACTGTAAGTAAATCTGTTCCGGCTTGGTTTTCTGGCTGCCTCCGGGGAAATGTATTTGTCCGGAGCTTGGAAGGTGGACTGGGGAAGGCTATGCTCTGGCTCTGCTCTCTAATTGCCTCCTGGCCCTTTAATTGCCTCCTGGTATTTGTGCTTCACTGGAGCTTGGAGCTCAGGTGTTTATGGCTGCTGAGGAGGCTGTGAGAGATTGTCCAATGGCCCTACGTCTGGGAAATTGCCCTGCCCTGCCACTGGGAAATTGCACTTTGCAAGGGCTCAGGGATGAAAGGCTATGGCTGCTGGGGAAGGCTGCGGGAGCTTGCCAAGGCTGTTTTACCAGGGTTGGCTGCGGGGGAATCTTGGGTCCCAAAGTATCTGGGTAACTCATGGGAGCTTTAGCACACAATTTCAGGTGACTTCTGGTGAAGGTGGAGATTTAAGAGGATCTAAAATGTTATAAACTCTCTGGGAGCTAGAAAGCTCACCATCCTTGTTGTGCGCCATCATGAATCACCTTTGGAACCATCTTGGTCCTTCATGATCTGCAGGCGCTGCTTGTCTCTGTTCCATTGTCCACGTCCACCTCCCCCCAACTCTGAGGGCCTTAAATATGCCCCGAGGTTGCTTTCGAAGCGCAGAATCTCCTGCTGGTTGTAGATATATCTGTACAGGAACTGCACCTGCTGTGTACTTACAACCTATTTTTTTTGTTTGAAACTTCCAGTCTCTCATACTTCTCTTGAAAGCTGCTATATTACTCCAATGTCCAGCAGTAAGGAAGATCAGGAAGACTTTCAATTTCGGAGGTTGACTTGCTTGTTCTCCAAGTTCAAGTGGTGGCAGTGGTGCTTGTGAAGGTTTTGGATCTGTTGTATCTGATTGTTCTAATCTTGGTTTCTTGGTGAAGAAAGTGGTCAAACACTGCCTTTTTGTCCTTGCTGTTAAAGGCTACTACTGCAAAAGACATAAAACATATTGTGCTTTGGACTCGATTGTGGCTGTAAGCTGAGGACTAAAGGTAACAGAAAGGGATCTCTGCTTTCACCCAACAATGTACAGTCTTTTCAGGATGTGTTTGGGGTCCAACAAACAAGAAAGGTAGAGTTTTTTTATCTAAGAAGTTAGATCAAGAATGAATTTCATAGGTACATTCACAGAGCAATACTGAATTCTTTTTCTGAAATTTATTCCTCAGTTCGAAAAACAGGAATATATGAATTAGGTTCAGCATTTAGGTCAGTACAAGTCAAGGAGCTATTCAAGAGTTAGTGGTGTCATGGTTAGAAACAATGGTAAAGCAACATATGGATTTATAACCAGAAATATTTTGTTGGGTATTTTAAAGGGAATACATATTTAATTTTACAGCTGCTAGAATTGTGTTTTGCACAATGGGAAAAACATTAAGAAAATGAATAAATATTAGAATGTGCAAAATGAATAAATTAACAATTACAATCAAGGAAAAAGCTTCGAATACTTGAATACCCCAAGGACAGGAAAGACAAAGCCTCTGCAATAAAAACCATCAAGGCATTGTGGGAAGTATACCCCAAAAGGACAGTGCCGCAAACCTCACAGCAGTTTCAGTGCCAAGAAACTCAAGTTAGTCCTTCCCCCTTTAAGAACCCACCCCCCAAAAGCACCAGCTGAAAGGAACATTTAAGTACAACCATTAAGACAAGGGGAATCAGGTTAAAAATAATGCACCTGTAAGTCTTCTTTTCTTCTTTCCTGCAGAAGTAACCACCAGAATAGGAAAGAAAAGACCTGGGACCAAGATTAACACAGGAAAACAAAACCCAGATCACACATCAAAATCCATCAAGCTTCAGGAGTTCACAAAGCTGTACAAATCTCAACATATAAAAGCAGCTTTAGAGTCACATTTAATGACCTTACTGCAAGCAAGTTGCAGCTCACAAATTACACAAAACCAGTTACCACACTGACACAAAAAATCTCACAGCTGCACAACTTGTCTCACAATATAAAAGCAGCTTTAGAGCATCTCCATAAAGCATGCATGCATGCATGTAAAATTTTAGCAATAGCGAATTTGATAGCTACAGACAGATTCATAAAGATGATAAGTTGATAGAAATTGAAGTTTGACATTTGGCCATCTACCTGTTGAGGGAATTTTAGCTGTTGGCTAGAAATAAACTTTTTCCATTAGCACAATCTTCCCATTTTGCTAGTGAACGCAAACTTTTTTTTTTTTGCACTTCCAATTACCATTTCTCCTCTTTTACATATATAGTCAGACAAGATTTCCTATCTGCTTTTGAGAAGCAGCTGTTGTCTCCAATCCGTGTCTAAGCTTGGTGCTGAGGCTGATGAAGGACAGTAGATGTTAAGTACAGGTTTTGGTGTCCATTTTATTGCAGTAATCCAAGTAACTGAGTCCTGGCCCAAATGCTAAGAACCCCAAACCATAGAATCAAAGCTTTACTGGGTTTTACTAAAGCAGAAGGTGGGATATGTAAAAAATATTGTCTAACAAACAATTTAGTGATGACCTAACACTTTTCTAAAAATATTTTTATTATGCTTTTTCAGTTTACACATATCTTTTAACATTTTTACAACACTGACTATTACATATCTAAGTGTTATGTCTCACCGGTACCAACAAAGTAAAAAGTCCAAATATCAAATTGAAAACACAAATAAGCCAAGTCCAGGGATTACTGGGTTAAATTACTTGAGCTGATAATGTACTTGGCAGTCTCACGCAAGCTGTCTGCCAAGTTTGATAAGAAAGCAGGA
>BHFT01069850.1:0-10399 GCA_004320025.1 Laticauda laticaudata
CAACAGAAGAATGTAACACCTCCAGCTCATTTCCCAGACTTGTCCCTACCTCCCCTCCCCCCCGTTTCTTATGACAGTTGAAAGATGCAAAGCGATAGTAGAAGATCTTGAAGGCTGACAGTGAGGCTTACTTTGGAAGGAGCAACATGTCCCCTATAAGAGCAACTTTGCACTTTGGGACTTCTTCTTGACTCCAGCTGTCAAGATATAAAATGATGGCTGGATCAAAAAAAAAACCCAACACCCTATCTACAAAACTACAGCCAGATGGGATCCTCTTTTCCTGAGCCAGTTGGATTTAATGATATGGAGCTGTTTTCTCAGAAACAGTGTATCAGGTCACAATATATACTGATGCAACATTTATTTTATTAATATACAGTACATATTTGGGCTGGGCGTGTTTAAGTTGCTTCTTTCCTATAAATGCATTTCACGTCTAGAAAAGTTGGATAAGTATATAGTGGATAAGTATATAGTGGATGCAGGTGTAATTTTTTTTTCATGGCCCTATTTTAATGTTGGATTTTTATTGTTTTTAATCCTCATTCCTCAGAAGCTACAGCTGGTCCAGAATGCAATGGTGCAAGCAGCAATGGGAGAGCCACAGAATACCCATGGGTTCCCAAACCTTTATACACCATACTGGTTGGTGATTAGCTTCCATGTACAATTCAAAGTGTCCTATAAGGCCTTCATGGCATAGGGCCTAGTTCTTTGAGGGACCACCTGTCTCCAATAGTATCTGCTTATCCAGTAACATTGGACAGAATGGTTATGCTCCAGGTGCCTTTGATAAAACAGGGTCATCTACCAGCTACCTCCTCTGTTGCACCACCTGCCTTCTGAAACAGCTTCCCCCAGAGAGCCATATGGTTGTCACTCTGCTGATATTCTGAATGTTCTTGAAAACCAGGCTGTTCTCCTAGGTCTTAAGGTAGAATGGTTCAACTGAGTCCATGTTGGTTATTTTTTTTTTGCTTGCTTGTATGTTTTTCTTATTCTTTTGCTTTTTGAAAGTTTAAGCTGTCCATAATCAACTGGAATCTAAATTTAAATTTAATAAAATACATTAATAAAAAGCATTAGAGTAAGACAGTGTTTCCTCCTGTCCATTTTCTTCTCCTTTTATGAACTCTGTCTAAAAACCTTCATCTCTGAGACCAGATCAGCTGTCATATTCTCAAATGGCTGTAATCTTAAGAATGTGTAAACTCAGGCTGATCATGTCACTGTGAGCTAGAAAGGCCTTTTGGGGAGAAAGTGTGCATGTGGGGGTGGGGATGAGAGGGAAATGGCCAATGGTAGACAGATATCCAAATTGTATTTTGCTGAATATATGCTGATCAAAAGAATATGCATTTTAAACCTGTTTCCACAGCAGCTCTCTCTTACCTGAGAATACTGCCCTACGTTATCAAAGCATCTAGAAACAGGCTACACATTCTCCAAGCACTCAAAATTCTTCAAATCCTACTATCCAATGATTTTAAGAGAAAGAGGGGATTTGTTGCCCTTCATATTCGTTTCCCAGATGCAAAGAGTACTTAATCAATTTAATCAAAAACAGGCTATTTCGAAAACAAAAATTAAATCGAAAGCTAGAAAATCATTTTTCAAATTAAAGGGAAGAGATTGAAGTTTAAAAATTATATCATTAACAAACACACCCACTCACCCACCCCAAATACAAATATATTTCATCCTGATTCTGAGTACATCATCTATTTATCAAAGTGCAAAGCACATTCTATTTGGAATACACTGAGAAGAGATTGGCCACAAACTGGATTATAGGAAATTGTCTTCCCATTATTTGTCAATGTACTTCACTGATACAAAAGGATCATGATAGGGAATAGAGATGGGCAGAGGAGTTCTGCCTTTCATTTTTCTCCCCATGAAGAAATCTATCTAGCTTTTATTTTATTTTTCCCCCCCAAAAGCCCAAAGGCTAAATGAGTTTATTTCTCTTGGGTACAGATGTCAACACTCAAAAAGAAGTTATTTTGGAAGGCGACAGGTCCTGTTCCATCAATTTCCATCAACATTAATTTCCCCATTCTCCTGTATCTCCCAATCATAAGAGCTTGCCTTCATTTAACTAAGACATAAACTTGTACCTTGCAGAGATTTATTTCCCTGCTATATCATTAACTTCGGAACTAACAAAAACATATATGGAAAATAACATTCACATAAAACTCTGTCATTTATTTATTAATCAAATTTATACAGCTACCCATCTTTTCAAAGGAAACTGGGCAGGATACAACAATAAATAAAACAACTAATATAAACAGATAAAAATCTTTTTTAAAATAACAGCAGCAAATAATATTAAAAACAAAAATACTAACCCTGAGTGAAGGGAGGATAGAAATGGCCTCCTCAGCAGTGGGGCTGAGGAGACAAACCTCTAGTTCCCTGGGAACCCCAGGCCTTGCAGTGTAACCAAGTCTTGTGGGCCTTTTGGAAAATCAAAAGGCACGGGGCCAATCTAATTTCAGGGGAAAGGATGTTTTATATAGCAGAGAAAGCACTTCTTCTGGGATCTAGCAGGGACAGATCCCTAGCCAATGACACTCTCAGAATGCCTTCTCTGTGATATCTAACAGGACCAGCTGATGTAACTGGGGAAAGACAGTCTCTGTCTCACCTTTTCTGCATTCAGTTTTTAGTTTAAGTTTAGTTTACTTTAACATCAGTAAGAAAACATATTTAAGGCAGCCTTTCCCAATCAGGTGCTCTGAGATGGGTTGAAATTATTGCATCAGAATTCCCACTCAGTCAGCCATACAATTATCCCAACGAAGATCTGATAATCAGTTAAATTCTTCATATTTAACTAAGGCTCGGAGAGTATTGGCAGAAGTGAATGAGATAATAAACAGTAGCATACTAAAAATATATTCCTGCAACACAATCAACTCTTTAAAAGTATATTGTGATACTGCTGGATGTCCTGATAAATTTCATTCCTCGAGATACTTAAAAACCAGGAAATAAAATTCTAGATCACCCCAGCCTAGTCTAACATAAAACAGCCATTTTGCAAAACTCATATTTTGCAATCATCAAAGTATATGAAGACATCATTGCTGCCATTCATTTTTGACTGGTCTTAGACTGTAAGACTAATGAAAACACTGTTCTCTGTTAATTCACAAAACAGTCAGCAGGTGAACAAAACTTATTAACAGATGTTCACTCTTGTAGGTAAAATGCAGCTTTTTACTCATTCCTTTTCCCTTTTCAGGATCAATACAGAGAGTCAACAGTACATCTTAACACCAGCCAAGCAATTGGTTCTGCTTGCTGGAGAAAACTTACAAATAAAGCAAAGGTCCTACCTGGTAAAGGTCACCTTCTTCCTCCTGGATGTCTTTGTTAGGCAAACTGTGGTGTCGTTCATATCCAGTTCTGCAGACACCATTGGGTTGCCTGGCTAGATCCAGATGATGATCACTCGTGGATGAGGTCATTCCTTGAGTGGACAGTGAATGCCCTTTTCGGGAAACTGTTTCCTTTCGATGATGGATCAATTTTCTGATAACGTAGCAAAAAATCACACTGAGAAGGGAGGTTTCAGGGATGTTTCAGGAATATATCAGCGATACAATGAGCTGAAATCTGTATACGTAATGAGCACTTTTTTTAAAATCAAGGGATAAATCAAGCTATTTCCTTTACTTATATGAACTAAGGTATAGGGAACTAAGAAGCTCCTTATTACCCCATGAGGAATTTCAATTACAAAAGATTAATGCTACAGGGATGGAGACAATCTGATCATTTTTCAAATGTTACTGGATTCAGTCTCAATCAGCATGGCTAATGGTGAGGTTTGATGAAAACTGGACTTTAAAATCATTTATGGATCATAGATTCAGCTTTAAACTTCCACTTTTAATTTAGATTACAGAGCATCTAGCTCCAATGTAAGCCATTATGTTGTCAGTTAAGAGGATTTTTGAATTAGTGATATCATAATTTGTACAGTCATCTGAGAAATTTGTTTACATCAAATGTGATTCTCGAAAAAAATCACATTCTTCTGCTCTATCAATACATCCTCTCTTAAGCTTGACTTTTCCTGCAGTCCAATTTTCCTTTTCTCTTATATCTAGCCTTTAATCTCATTTATCTGTAACTTTCTCTGGTTTATTTCCAGCATACTACTTTCTCTCTTAGATTGATCGATTGATTAATTCATTAATTCATTCATCTTGATATTCAATCATTCTCTTCCATTTTTCCACTCTTTCAAATGATGCTATGCCTTCATAAACATTGATACTGGTCTGCAAATCAATATTCAGTTCTTTGGAAACAAAGGCACTCCAAGGGGGAAACAAGATGTTAAAAAATAGAGACATCACCATACCATGTGACTTAAATAAAGTGCTGCATGGAGAAAAGATGAATGAAAGAAAAGAGAGAGCCAACTCAGTACCTCTTATATTACCTCGCATGGTTTTAATTATGACAATGTAAAGTTTAATTGTGTTTTGTGTTTTCTTTCAGATAACCATATACTGTGCTGAATGTTTTGTTTTACTTACTGAAGAACATCCCTTTGTTCCAAGTTGTATTTTCCTCCATTCTTCATTGCCTCATTATGAATGGCTTCAATAGCTCTATCAATAGATTGCAGAACCACATCTTGTTCTAGCACCTAAGGAACACAACACATGCTACATTAAGCATTTTCATCTTCCCATCAAGGTTTATAAATAACAATATGGAATTGACAAATGTAGTCATCTTAAATCTGTCGCAGGGGTACCCTCTGAAATATGCTCAATCTTTTTGTAGTTATAACCCACAGTATTCATTTATAGCAAAATCCATTTCCATTTACTACTTGATAAAGGTATTTGTTGGAAATTCTTTTGAAATAAACCGAATGAACGGTGTTTTTTTTCTGTATACAAAATGGCTTTTGTCTATGTAAGATTTATTGGTAGAATAGAAAAAACATTTGTTCTGACAGTAGTGGAATATACATCACAGTTCTACTCACACATCCTAGGCCCTGGAGTCCCTGCAATTCATTACATGAAGATCAATACCAAAACTTCAGAGGTACAAAGCAGCTCTTCAGATCAATTTCACATTCAAATTGCCATTGTGACTCTTCTACATTCATTGTAAGATAGGCAATAATTTTACATTTATCTCTTTTTGCTATCACTGCTCATTTTTAGAAAAACCAAAGGGCTAGATTCCATCCATATCCTAGCAACGAAAAAAACCTAGCAGCTAGATACTGTATTTATTTACCTTCAGGCACTGGAGAGTGTAATAACTATTCCCCAAAGTAAGCCATTCAGTTTATATAAAGTTTATGCAATGCATGTTGTACCAAAGTATTATTTACACTCCAAATTTATATTGAAATAATAAACAGTAATTATTCTTTATATTGCCTTCAAGTAATATTGCAAATTTTAATTGCTGAATTACTGAAGTCACCCAGCCATGGCCTATCATCAGCCTTCCCTAGTTTGATTTCACCTAAATAGGTTCAACCTCCACAATTTCTAGATAGTAGGGTTTTATGAGAGTTACAGTTCAATATATCTTGAACTGAATTAACAATAGTCCTATACATTCTTTTTTAGGTTAACTGTAAATGTTACTGCTTTGAACTTAAAGATAAAGTTGAAAGGAAACAATGAACAATAAACAATATTTGGAATATTTGAAAGAAATTATCGAAAAGAACTTTCATAGAAAATACACAAATAAAATATTGCTATTTCATTTTATCTAAGAAAAACTTTTCACACTGCTTATAAATCTTTCAACGCCATAATGAGATACCATAATTGTTCCATGAAGACCAAGATCAATTTATATGCATCATTCTCCAGAACAATATGTATGCTTATCAGAACAATATGTATGCTTATTGTTTATCCAGAACAATATGTATGCTTATTGTTTACCTAAAATAAATAATTTAGATATTCAAAAGATCTGTTAGTGATAGTTTCATCTAGGTTTCCCTTGTTCTCCTACAATCTCACCTGCAGTAATTCATTCATTAAATACTTCAGCTGAAATTTCCTTGAGCTGTGTTTCTGTGACAAATTGCAAAACAGTATGCACACAAAATGCTTCCAAAGCTACTATTATCAGATTTACACGATGCATCTTTTTAAAAGGTATTGTTATTCTTTCTCTTAAAATTTCATTAACACTAGACAACCCTGCAACCTGTTGAGTCATCCTTTGACAGTAAAGCAGTACAGTCTGATATGACCAAAATCTTCTATTTCTATATTATTAAATTTTCATTGTGTTTATTTGTTTGTACCCTCTGGTTAATCCAAATGGTGCATTATACTGCAATAATTTTTGAATCAAGGTACCTAAAATTCACTAACTTAAAGAATGTATAAATATGTGGGACCCATCACTCCAGTAGCACTGAAATTTTTAAAATGTTCTGCCAAGTTGTATTTGCAAAATTGTGGCAGATTCATAGTCCCTGTAGTCCCATGATCATGATTTTCAATGCTCCCTGCAGCTTCCTACAAACAAAGTCAATGGGGAAGCCAGCAGGAAGTCAGAAGTTGCTCTCATTCCCATTGCTTTTTTGCCTGCCTATGGTCATTCTGTCGCTCTGCTTAGGTAAATAAATCTTGTCCTAATGTTAGTTTATTTGCCACTACAATTATTTTTTTCCATTTATGATACATACTCTTCTTAGATGATCAGAAGACCAGCATTGGGGTAAAAATGATATGGTCACTCTTAAATTAAATATTCATTATGGTCACACCAGACTGCATGCACTATGTTTCTCTCAAATGATGACCCAAAGGCCACAGGGTTATTTAGTCCAATTTAATACTGGAGTATTGGAAATTGTGAAAGTGGTCACCGGTTGATAATATGACTTGACATGACTTTCACTCAATTCAGAGATGTCTTTTCACGTTCACTTATTAGTTATCTTTTTTTACAAGCAAAGGTGAAATTGCAGAAATGAATCAATTTTGAACCTCCCTGACAAAATATACTAAGAGCAAACAAAATTATGTTGTTTGCTAAATCTGCACATTTAAACTTTTGCCTTAGATTATCACCAAGAAGATGAGGTTCATCTTCTGCCACCTAGTTTGTCTTTATAGTATTGATACCTTTTCAGTAAAATCCACCGAATGTATATTCAAGCATTCAAGATGCTCCTCAAAATTTCTGAACAAGCTTATCTTCATCCTTTCTAAATAAAATCTTCTTTCCTCTTGCAGTCATGGCTCACAGTCTTCAGACTTCAGACGATTCAGATTTTGATACCATTCAGGAAAATACTGTATTTTCTTTGAATGGAAGATTCCTCCCTCCCCATTACCTTTTAAATGGCAAAAAGTGTCCCAGATTTGCTGACAATATAGTAAGGAAGGCAGGGGCAACTCAACCTAAATTAGGGCTGTCTTATTTCAACACATATATGCTATTTAGCAATAACAAAAGCTTTTTTATAACCCAGTCCTCAACCATTTTTCCTTTTTATTCCCTCTCTCCTGTCACACATAAAAAAAATCACTCTAGCAAGACTATTTCTCTAAACGTCATTCTTCAAAACACTATGGTTGTTTAAATGCCAGTCACACCAAAGAACTTGTTCAGCAGTCTAGAATAATCCTATCTTTCAGAAAAGCATTCTTCTAGACAAATGGGATCTACTGGCTACGCCAAGGATGGATGGAGGCATGCGCTCTGCTTGTAATTTGCATATTTAAGGCGATGGGCCTATTAGATATGACAAATCCCTGAAAAAAATTACCTTTCAAACCAAGCTTTTTGTTTCCTTTGGGAAGGCCAGATAAAATACAATAATATTCCACTTCTTCCCTGTCTCTCCCAATTTAGAGGAAACAGCACAGACCCAAAGCATTTTCATTTCAAAGGTCACATAATGAATTAAAAGCAAGATGCTTCATATACTGAGGAAAAGGCTTTGCAATAACACGTCACACATGTCAAGAACAATTTGAATGTTTTCCCTGGCTAGCTAAGAAACAAAAACAGCAAGCAAACATCTGGGTGGATGGTTTTTTTTACTGTCTTCCTACGCAGGCGTAATATTTAACCATTATCTGCTCTAAACTTGCTTTGCTGTCTTAACCCCAATTAAAATTTAAATCAAAGTGGCAACTGTGAAATGAAACATTCCATTTGTTCCACAGCATCACAACATCAAAAAATGGTGCTTTATCCTATTAATTGCCAGTTCCTTCATTGCTTCCAGTTAAAAGGTTCCACAATTAGGTCATCACCACAGCAGATCAAAAGATGAGAACATTTGCCAAAATCACACTGGCCTGATGGAAATTTCACCTCTTTATTTTTAATGCAAAACATGGTCACTTGAATTCATGATTTAATATCCTTTTTGTTTTGTTATGCAATATTGAAATGATTTAAACAGAAAGCTAGTATAGAAGTAACAGTCACACAAGCAAATAGAATCCTTTTTAATGGCTAGTTCCTAAGCATGTTACAGGTGTTCAGAGACAACATTTCATGTTAAGGAAACTAATCACAGTTAAAATATCACAATTGGTTTACTGCAACAGGTTTTGGAAACAAAAAGGATTTCCATTCTCCTAACTTGTTGGAGAAAAAAGTTGATTAGTAGTACACGGAGGGAGCCAGCACTTATCTTCATTAAATTCTACTTCTTTCCTGTAGCAATCACCTTAACAAACAGGGCAGTCAGTCACTTTGGCCAATATGAATGCGTATTCAAAAAAGAGAGAAAGAGTAATATACTCAAGCTTCTTCTCTTGTGGGGAAATATACCATTTCAATGAACAATTATTAAACATTAATTAAAATTAATCAGAATATATTAGATTAAAATATCAAGCTGTCCCTAGTCACTGTTATAATAAACTGGAGGCAGAAACTGCACTGTGCTAACTTATAAAGGACAACAGAACTTTTCTAACAAACTGGATTAAATATATTTGAGGTTTTCTTTGATAGGTTGATAGTTCATTTATGTAGTTTACATTATTGGGTCCTGCATAATTCCTCCGATATGGTAGTGAGGCCAGGTAGATATTTTACCCTGCTAATCCTGACTGATAGTAAACAATTTTTTCAAAAACTCTGCCTTGAAGTAAATCTAGATAAATGGTAACATTCTGACTTAGTGAGCTTTTTTTTCTTTCTGTGGCTGTCTAGGTAAGACCAGGTGGCAGAATAGGGGTGTCAAACTCAAGGCCGGCAGGCCAAATCTGGCCTATGGGATGCTTAGATTTGGCCCACAGGATCACCCCGGAAACAGCGAAGAACCGGCCAACAGTGCCTCTGCCAGAGAAAATGGAGTTTGGGAGTGTTACGATGGCCTCTTACAGCCCTCTGCCAATGAAAACGGAGCTCAAGGGGGCATAGGTGGCCACACCTGAGCTCCATTTTCTCTGGTAGAGGGCTGCAGGAGGCCATCACCCACAAAACAGGGCATGGAGGTGGGCTGCCTATGGCCTTCCTGAGCTCCATTTTCGCTGGCAGAAGGGTGCAGGAGGCTGTTGAGGCCAAAAACTGAGCTTGGGAGCCTGTTTTCACTGACAGAGTGCTCAGGCCAGAGCAAAGGCACCTCTGACACAAATGATGTCAAGCTGGCCACGCCCAAGCCAGCTCCCCAAGGTCAAACAGAATCCTGATGAGGCTCTCAATGAAATCAAGTTTGATACCACTGAGGTAAACCATATTGCCAATATCAAGGATGACATTTTAGTTGAAAATTCACTTTTCAACTAATTATACATTGTTGTAATGACGAGGCAGTAGAGTTGTTTGATCATGAACAACTGAATCATGATGAACTTTATTGGAGTATAGTCTTACTTTTGACACATATTATTCAGTTATCCTTCATCATTGGTTAACTTTGGTTATTACTTTAATTTTCATGATTGTAATGAATAATCCAACAATTAATTATCAATAATTAATAATCCATACAATATTCGATACAATTAATTATCTCTAGTTAAAGTCTAAACATACTTCCTTTCTCTCTCTCCTTTAAATTAATGACTTTGTTTGCCTAGTTGTATTTGCTCGGAAACATTCTTTATTACTGAGGTTTGCCATCACAGATTGGAACATTCCTGCAATTACAACTCTACATATCCTCGTTTTTTATTTTAAATGGAGGATTCAAAGAATGTATGAATGTATCGCGATTAAGAGAGGGGAAGCAGGACAAACAATGCGAATAAATTTGGAATACATTGAATAAAATTATATAAAATAAAACACAGGTTGCAATTAGTAGAATAATAATAATTATAGCATAAAAAGAAAAACTGTCTGAGCCAAGACCAATCAGGGAGCCAATTGGTTAGCCACTCAAAAGGTGAGTAATGAGCAT
>BHFT01069856.1:0-22922 GCA_004320025.1 Laticauda laticaudata
GCTTCCTCCCCTCCTGGGCTGCAGCGCAACCTTTCAGGCTGGAGCACCGACGGCCTTTCATAGCAGGCAGTGGCTTTAACCTTTGGGCTATGTCCAATCCACAGCAGCAGCAGTAAGAGCAGAGCAGATCTACACGAGCAGCAGCACCAACAGCACAGCAGGCCACAGCGAGCACCAGCAGCAGCAGGAGAATAGACAGCAGGAAAAGCGACGCAGCAGCTTCAGAGTCAGTGCCAGGGTTTGGGGATGCTGGTTCTGCCTTCTTGCCAGGGCTGCAGCAAGGCAGGCACGGTGCTTTCTCTTCTTCCCTGACTATCAAACCATGGTGTTCGTTGGAAATGTATCTTGGCAGTTATGTCTTATCCGCTGAATGTGGCTGACTATCGTGGTTGCGAGCTGCATCCGTTTTATATCCGCGGATGCTGACGCAAATTCATACTTCCCGCAATGCCAGTGACTGCTTTGCATGATCCGAGTATACATTGCACTATGCATGCCGCTTTTCTTCCGTTATAGATGCTCCATTGTCATCTCACTATGCATCCGGCCCTTGCGCTATGGTCCCGCCGCTATTCTCCCACTGGAACGCCTCTGCTGGAAGTGTGTCATCCGCTTCCATCCACTGTCATCCGCTAGGCTTCCTATGAACATCCATTTAACATCCCCGCTACATCCTACCCCCATCCATTCTTTTCCGTTCTGTTTATGCAAATTTTCACCACTTTTTGGAGTGGAAGACAACAGATGGAGCCACCCCTGAAATTTTGCTCATCCGCTGTGTCCTTTATGCATATGTTTTGTGTCCATCAGCCAGTGGGATGGGGCTTTTAGATCCCTTAATTTTAAAATTGTTGAAGTATAATGCACCATTTCAAACAGCTAAACAGAAGTGTAGTGTTTTAGTAGTGTATAGATGTACTTCCCCAGCTTAGGACAGCAATCAGGGACATTAACTGACTCATGCCGAAAAGGCTTTGCAAGGTCAGAGTTTCAGTCTCTCACCACTTCTGGGTTTTCATTGACAATGTGACTCAAAGAAGTGATTGATAGTGACAGTTTGTGCTAGGTTAAGAAAAACACTGTGGGTGTTACTACAACCTGAATGGCTGGCAAGCAAGGAGATTAAAAAGGCAGGGACTATGGGGAACAGATGGAGTAAGGAATAGACAAAGGTGGTTTTTTCCCCCCTTTTATTTGTTTGTTTAAAAAGGTAATTCACTGACAGGGTTGGGAACCATATAAGGAAGGGCAAAATGGTTTCATTTTTTTTATTTTCCTATTTAAGAATCTGCAAAATTTCTAATTTCTGCCAGTCTATTAAGTTAATCAGGGATTATTACTTTTAAAATTCATATTAAACTATCATATATAAGGGGCGTGCATAAGTGCACCAGCATGCCTCCCACCCCTGTCCTATTGTCCCCATTTAATCGTACCTATTTTCTGTATTCTTACTCATGTTTATACTGATACTTATTTTGTAAGTGATTGACAAATCAAATAAATAAATAAAAATAAAATAATTGCAAATAAACCCATACTCAGGAAAATAATCTTCAAAATTTCAACTAAACAATCATGAAAAGGGTATCATCATGGGGTAAGACAACCCTTGAATTTTTAACTACAGGGATAGGAGGAAACTAGAAACTACACAATTTTAAGGCCAGATCAGTATTCAATAAGTACAGATACAGATAATCAGAGTTGGAAGGGACCTTGTAGGTCATCTAGTCCAACCCCCAGCCCAAGTGGGAGACCCTACACCATTTCTGACAAACAGTAGTCCAATCTCTTCTTGAAAATCTCATCTGATGGCGCTTCCACTTCTGAGGGCAAACTGTTCCATTGGTTGATTGTTCTCACTGTCAGAAAGTTTCTCATTTCCAGGTTAAATCTCTCCTTGTTCAGTTTCCATCCATTATTCCTTGAATAATGGAATTATTCAGGATCTTCAGGATCTTTAGAAAATAGCTTGACTCCTTCCTCCCTGTGGGCCCTCAAATATTAGAAGACTGCTATCATGTCTCCCTTGGTCCTTCTCTTTACTAGACCATGTCAGGCTTTTTTAAAAAAATGAACTCGAGATCACGGATAAACTGAATCCATTCTTGGCTTATCTGCAAGTCTAAATATATACATTTACACACATGCATTTTTGTTTCCAGTTTTGCATGACTTTTATTTTTCATAATGTATTTTGTGCATTACTTTATGTTTGGATTTTTAACTAGTGTGATTGATTGATTGTTCATGTACCATCAAGTCATTCTCAACTCTTAGCAACCACACCAAAAGATTTTCTCTATGAAGATGGGTTCCTAAACTTTCAGCTCTTCCAACTATGCATTTATCACTTTGCTGCTGGTCATGTTCTCTTCTTTATACTAGTCCCAGCATTAGAAACTTTCTCCAAAGAGTTAGATCTTCACATAATGTGTCTGAAGTAGGATAACATGAATCTAATAATTTGTTCTAGAAGAAAACTGGGTATGATCCATTTGATTTTTATTTCTTGGCTGTCTACATCTGATACCTGTACAATTAGCACAGGGGCCCCCAAGGCGGTATGCTTTCTCCACTTCTCTTCTCCCTACATACCAATGACCGCATATCAAATGATCCATCTGTTAAAATACTGAAGCTTGCAGATGATACAACAGTGATTGGTCTCATTCGAGACAACAATGAATCCACATGCAGGCATGAGGTTGTACAAATTGCCTCAAGGTATAACCAGAATAATCTGGAACTGAACACACTCAAAACCGTAGAAATGGTGGTAGATTTTAGGAGAAACTCTCCCATACTACCACCTCTTACAATACCAGACAACACAATATCAAAAGTAGAAACCTTCAAATTTCTAGGTTCTATCATAAGACCTAAAATAGACACCTAACATCAAAAACGTCATCAAAGAAAGCACAACAAAGACTGTTCTTTCTGCACCAACTCAGAAAGCTCAAACTGCTCAAGGAGCCGCTAATACAGTTCTACAGAGGAATTATTGAGTGTCATCTGCACCTCTATAACTGTTTGGTTGGTTCTGCAACCCAACAGGACAGACAGAGACTTCAGAAGATAATTAGGACTGCAGAAAAAACAATTACCTCAAACTTGCCTTCAATCAAAGACCTGTATACTGCACAAGTCAAAAAGAGGGCTGTGAAAATATTTACAGACCCCTCACATTGTGGATATAAACTGTTTCAACTCCTACCCTCAGAACAATACGATAGGGCACTGCACACAAGAACATCTAGACATAAGGACAGTTTTTTCACGAACGCCATCACTCTGATAAACAAATAATTCCCTCAACACTGTACAAGTATTTATGAAGTCTGCATTACTATTACTATTAATCTTCTCATCACTCCTTATCACCCATCCCCTCCCACTTGTGACTGTATGACTTTGTAATTGTGTCGCTTGTATCCTTACGATTTATACTGATCGTTTCCTAGTATGATTTGATTGCTTATTGTACTCTGCGACTATTATTAAATGTTGTACGTTATGATTCTTGACTCTTGATGAATGTATCTTTTCTTTTATGTTTATTGAGAGTATTTGCACCAAGACAAATTCCTTGTGTGTCCAATTACACTTGGCCAATAAAGAATTCTGTTCTGTTCTATTCTATTCTATTCTATTCTATTCTATTCTATAGCTTTCTTAGAAGTTTTCTGTATGTTTCCTATTCTGCGTCTTCAAAATTCATTTAAAAATAGCAAATGCATTGCAGTTTTTTAAAGTAAAAAATATACTTTAAACAATCTGTTACAAATTTGATAAATTTATATTCAAGTTTATATGAATAAAATTCCTCTCTGTCCAAATAGCAATAGCCAGAGAAGTGGGTTAAAGGTCAATTGGTCTGGAAACCTCTCAGATTGGACAGTTCTGCTAACCTAGATGGAAGGTAAATTTTGAGCTGAAATTTGGGTCACACTCACAACAGCATACTGAAAAGTATCAACCAATCATAACTGCCTTTGTTTCTTAGACTCAAACCCACCCACCCCCAAACCAGCTTGACATAACATTTAAAACAAAGCATGCAATTGACAACCTACTAATTGCTCAAGCTTCTGTCTGTTTCATGGATTCTGGATCAATATGATTCCTACTATTGCTTACATTCTATTGTGAGTACTGATGCTCAGGGAGAGAAAATGGCATCATGAAAAGGAAGATCTTAATGAACACATTAAGCCTTGACGATTTGCCAAAATACAAAAGTTAAAATCTCAGGTTAAAAAAAGAAAGCTAGATGTGGCAAAGATATTGAGAAAATGACTGGGGTGTCTGTAGGGTATAGCAAAAAAAATCAAGGTGGCAGAGGGATTGGTGAAATAAAATCTCTACTCACTTTTAAATGTTTATCTCAAACAGCATATACAAATAATTGGAGATTTGACTGAACTAATGTGGCAATCAGCCATCATTTTGACTTTTTTTTATTATGCCCCATAGGCAACCCTGATGATGTGTGAGCAATTGTGGGCTACAGATAGTTCATTGGTTCTTTAGAGAAAAAAAATGGGCAAAAATGGTGTGAGTGAGATGGAATCAACTCCCCTTTTTCTTGTTCTTTTAGTAACACAATTTTATTGGCTTGTTACCCAGATGTTTACATGGGATCTGGCATTTTTATTCATCTATCAAGTCTTTCCCAAGTTATTATTATCAAAATTTATGTATCTTTGGATCATGAGAATATTAAACAGGACAAATTGTAAAATAAGGGCCTAAAATAGAAATCTGAAAAATCTTTCAGGAGCCCACTTAATATGCAAAGTTAAATAAAAGCTGAAGAGTTCCAGGATTAGATAAAGTATTTTTCAAGGAGCATTGCCTGGAAGGGAGTAATCTGGCAAATTGTTAATAACAATGTGGTTTGGCATGGGTTCCATGAAATCTTCTATCAAATAAGGTAAGTGGGGGCAGAAATTCACAGCTGCAGATTGTATTTTGACGAGTCAGCAAAAGAAATTTGTGGTAACACAAATTTATTTACTGGAAGAAATGACTATGTGTTGGGTGTGGATTTTTATGCTTACTTCAATACTCTCTTAACAAGTGGCTCCTAGTTCGATAAGAATTCCCTCTCCACCTTCCTTCTAACCCCCTTTATTTGTACAGCACTGTGCTGAAATTGAGTGCTATTTCTAACAGTTGCTTCTCAAGAACAGTAAATAAATAGTTTCTTTAAACATGCACAATTCAGCATCCCTGCAAGTTATACCATTTTCTGAAGGCTCTCCAATTATACCATGGCTCTCCAATTATAACAAACAATAAACAAGGTTTACTTTCTTCTCTGCTTCTTAGCTTAATAACCACCTATTTTATAAGTGCTTCTTCTTATTGGCCATAATTTCCTTCCATGTATTAAATTTTTAGCCTAGCTGTCTCCTTGCCTTCTAAAAAAGTCAAAACAATTTTACTCTTAATAAAACTTTGGGTAGTGAAGTAAGGATGAGGCACAAAGCCTCTCCACATCATCTGTTCCTCTACAATTTACAATCCTTGACCTGGTAGAATGACTTTGTCATAATCTTTGCTGTCTCATTTCTGACTACTATCCTTTCTCTATTGCCTCTATTCTAGGCACTATAATCAACCAACTTCTTGCAAAGAAACAAAGCTGGACAAATTTCACATAACACTTTTGCATAACACTTTTGATACATGGTAGAAAATGAGCAGGAGAGGTTGGCCACCAAGTGGACAATATGTGTTATTCCCCTGAGGAAATGACCAGCAGGCTTCAAGCAAGCTGGCAATGTGAATCAGCCCTCAGCTCAGTTCATCTAATTTTATGGCTCAAGATAGGTAAGATGTTGACTGTATTCTGCAATTATTTCTAAGGCAGAAACCAGTGCTCAGGGGCATAGTAGAGCAGCTGGCTGTAGGGAACATGTAAACATGGCTATAAGTAGTTTATGATATAAATTGTCATCAGAAAATGGTGCTTCCCTATGCTTTTTCAGTCACGTCAGTCTCCATGGTTATGAAAGTGCCCTCAGAGCTTACATTTCACTTTGGTGAGGGAGAGAAGCATTGCCAGCAAAATGAAATTACCAGTTATCAGAGACAGAATTCCACTGCAGCCTATTCCTTTATTCATTCATTTTGAATTCAAACATCACATTATCATAACCATACCCTTTTAAAAAGAAAATTACAAAAGTTAACAGCAGCAAAGATTAAAACAAGACATTAAATCATAGTTTTCAGAAAAATTAGAAGTTACCACATTTCTTAGGTTTTCACAAGGTAGGAAAAGACAGAAAGAGTGAATTTCAAATTCTGGATGGAGACAATGAAAGGAATTTCCTTTGATTCGGAGTAAAGAAATCAAATATTTGATTTTTCTGAGGATTTTTAGTGAAGGAGAAATTCTGCATTATTTTTTTCAAAGCAGAAATCCTCCAGTATCATTGCTCCTGGAAACAGTGGCAACAGGAGGAGGAGGAGGAGGAGGAGGAGTTGTTTTCTTAAATCAGTGACAGTATCAGGGATTGTCAGGGACAATGAAATAGGTGGCATATAAATTTAATAAATTAATAAAATGAATAAATAAGTCTTCTTTTTGAATTTAATTGAAATGTAGGAAATCAAGGGAATTGGGGTAATTGGAGGAAAGATGACCCAGTAAATGAGAGAGTACTTATATTATCTCCTTGGCCCAAATTTATAATTTATGTAAATGGCAACTCAGGTCATAGTGCTAAAGGAACCTTGATACAACAACGCTTTAAGATAATTTCTCAAACATGTTCTCTTACATTAAATTGGATCAGAACTGGTAAACAAGATAATTTTTCTGCACAACAATAATTTAAATGATTACTGGGATATGATAAAGAATCTTGACTGATCATTGTAATAAATCCCAAATCAGCATCTTCTACATTTTTAAACTTACACCGTTCCTAGTTTCACTGTTGATTTGGATAGAGGATAAATCTTTTAAAAGAACAAGATGTGGCCAAGCTACCTATTAATAAAATAGAGAATGCCATGAAGATAAAATACTGAATTTAAAATAAAGTTGTTGAAAACATTCAAGATGCCATGAGATACCTTCATGGAAGTTTAAAATTTGAAGATTTGAATAAACATTATTACTTGCTTACTTACGTACTTGCTTACTTACTTGCTTGCTTACTTACTTACTTACGGTATATGCTACCTATATCATTGTTAAGCAACCCTAGGTGGCTGGCCTCAATCAGACTTTATACAAACTATGATAAAACAAAAAAAAACCCATTCAGAAAAAATGTTTTATACGTGTTGATCGGTATTCCCAGAGGCCCTTGGAGTTCCCAAACCTATTTTGTGACTTCTCCTCACCTCTCTTTGAAAGTGATGGCACAGTTCCCCACTATACCTAAGGCAGGAAAATATCAACAAGGTAATGTAAAATTCTTTAAAAATAACTTCATTCCTCTCCTATAACTGCTTGAATCCAAGAAAATTCTGTTTTCGTCCATGCATTTGAATGACATTGCCTGCTTTACGTTACAGTTCTAGCCACTTTAATTTTATTCCCCTCACTCCCAAATAATAGGCTGTGATAACAATTTTCTAAATGGGAATAGTGGCTGATAGAGCAAAAAAAAAAAAAAAAGCTATGAAAGAACAAGCCATAGTAACAAGAATTATTGAGGACTGATTTGAGTAGATTGTGTGATGAAATCTGATTTTTTGATCTCCACCACTGTTCATAAGAAACCACTGTTCATAAGAAACTGGGTCTGATTTATTTTCTCTGAGATCCATAGGGAGTGTGCTCCTTTCTTCTCAGTTTTCAAATTTTCTCTTGTAGATCACACTCTCATAATGTAGAAATATTTTATCCTACAGCTGTTTACTTTACTAGAGGATAATGAAAAAAAGATGAAAGACATTCAAACCCAGCAATTGCTCCATCTGAAAAAAAAACCATAAAAGCCAATCCTTCTCATAAAATTTTTAGTATATACCTAACATTAAAACAAAGGGCATCTTTCAGGTTCTGGTCAGTTGGAAAAGGGAAGGAGGGAAGCAAGGGAGGGAGGGAGTTGGTTTTTATTTGGCAAGCTTGCAATTGTCAGAATGTCTTAACAAAAGATGATGAGATGATGTTGAGAGAAGCCTTTAAAATGATGAGAAACCCCATAGTTTTTTTTTCCAAATGTGCCAGCTGCCTGTTGTTAAATTTGGCTGTGGAAGAACTCATCCATACATGACACCAGCAACATGCAAACTTATTATAGGATTTCATATAACAGGAGACAGGTTTGACATTTACTTGGCAGTTGGCCTCTCAGCAGAAAGCTTGCCTGAACTTGACTTGTGGGACAGAAGAGTTCCTTCGCTTTCATAATTTGGCATTTAATTAAAAACACTAGTCTCGGCAAATCCCTTTGGGGATTTTTTTTTTCTGGTATTGTTCAAGTATTGGATTATCTGAGTCACCATGAAAGAAGGATCTGGTATGAAAAAATAATAAGTTGGGGGCATAGTGAAGAGCCAGAACCACATTATGCAACAGACTAAGCTCTTTTGCAGTAGATTGTGGGAAAATTCTCCCTTGAAGGTATGGAAAATTAAAAACAAAAAAAAACCCTAGGGAGCAAATTTAGTTATTTTTTTAAAAGGTTATGCTTAGAAAGCATATCCTAGGGAAAGTTATTTCACCAGGTAAGCATAAATATTGAAATAGAAACAAAGGTTTCCTCAAGAATGCTTCCAGGCATCAGTTTGACTGTATAATTGTTCTACTTCCTCCATGGAATTTTCCAGGAATCATTGTGTCTTCTTTTTTCTGACTCCTGTATGTTTTTCTTTTTTCTTACCAGAAATATCAATCTGCTAATGAAAAAAAAAAGCATGGTTGTAGGATATCTTTTAATTAGTAATGTTATGAGATATCCATGTAGACACAACCAAACTGAATGGAAAACAAAGAATGTCATTAGCCTTTGTAGTTACTTGGTGTGATAAAATCAACCAGGAAATAAATCAGTGCAAACCAAGGCCCATTGGATCATGCATTCGAGACCTCTAATCCCACACCTCATTCTATCCAATGCTAGATAGGGGCAGCTACAGCTGTAGGTGTGACCACTGCCATTCATATTACAACCAAAGGAAATCCTCATCCTTTGCTGTACTACAAAGCCCAATTCCATATTTTTCCACTGGTGCCTGCAAGGAAAATTTACTTTAAGCAATGTTGTTACAACCACACCTTCATTACTTCTCATCTTCCCTTTGGCAATGTTGAATTCCTTTACCAATAAAGGCAGATTGCATCTTTCCATATTTTCCTGGCAACATATCTGGGTGTTACTCTGAATGATATATCACTGCACAAACTTATCTATGCTATGCTTAAGATTCAATTGATCCTAATCCATGGCCTTCAGTAAATTCTTGAGAACTTCTTTTTTTCCTCATGGGCCATAGCATTGACTGAGCATATCCTCAAATAACTTCCATTGCAATAAATTGTAGTTTGGAGTGAAAAACCTGTATGGGATTTTGTGAGAATCTTGGGTGATGGGATATTTACTTTTTATGTTTTTTTCTACATGTAAGGCATCCCAAGTGCCTATGTATGAGTTGAGTAGTTATGCAAATCAACTAAATTAATTAAATGAATAAATATTAAGTCAGAGGTTTGGTGATGAAAAGGTTAATATGCAGAAATAGAAGAGGGTTAGCTATAAGATAAAAAAATAGATTATAATATTCTTAGTTCACAGAACAGATCAAAATATCACTTTATAATGTATTTTTCAAAAAGATTAGTTGAGAAATGTATATTTTAAGGGAAGATGTGCTTTTTTAAAATGGCTAGCTATTTTTATAAGTATTTAAGAAATTTATTAAATATATTTTTTCTCAAAAGAAAATGAAATTAAATCCAGAAATGTAACAGAAATTATAGTTTGTTGGCTGGGTGACCTTGGTCCAGTCACTCTCTCTTATCCCAATCCATCTCACACAGATTTCTTGTGGAAAAATAAGAGGATGAAAGAATATTAGATATTGAGTTATTTATAAAAACAATAAAAACAGGATTAAAACATCTAAAGGAAATAGTTACATTATATTGTACTGAATGTAAAGAAAGAAAAATAGATTAATAAAGAACAATTTTTGGAGAGACTATACTATCCTAAATTCACATTGTTGCCAGTGACTTTTGTAATAACATTGCTACTTGGAAATGGGTAAATAAAGCTGCTGGTTACCACAGTTTTCTGTGTTCAAAAAACTCTTTCTGCTCAATTTCTAAAAGAATTATATTTTTACTGAAATTATCTAGCCATCTAAAAATATTTTTTCTTAAAATATATAATTACTTATCTTTTGGGAAAATGTGGTTTAAAGAGATAAAAGGTGTGATTTTATAAGTGGGCTGTTTCATTATATGCTTGGTATGCAGAATTAATTCCTTCATAGGAACTCCTAATCCTGAGTATGGCATTCTGTGGGTCATCCCAACTCATTTGAGAACATAAGAATCTGGAGCTGAAGGATCATTGTAGATTACAAAAAAAAGATGCCCTTACCTAAATGTATTGCATCAGTGGCATTTCTGTGGCCTTTTCATTTTCTATTTTAAAAAGAGCACCACGGAAATGAGATTTAAAAAATCAACAGCAGGTTCGATATTGCAGGATGTGGTTAAAGGTGCGTCCAGAGACTGAAAAGAATGAGGATTACTAACCTAATCCTATTAAGATTACTCTACACAGAGAGAGATATGCACACGCTCAATTTACTACTCATATTTTTGAACAAGGCAAAGCATCATTTTTCCCAGGCTATATGCTTTATATGTTGAGACCTGTCTCTTGAGTTATCCTTACATTCCTGTCTTTTTTATGATTATTGTTATTGTTGGCACCTCTGCCTGAGTATCCGGTGGAAGCTAACTCCCCAGGGATTTGCAGGTGCCAGATTAATTATAGGATATGCATCTCAGAAACTCCAAGGAGATTATCCTGCAGAGACATTTCCCAAATGTTGATTTGGATGGCAAGCATCTTGGAGCAGCTTCTTTTCTTGTGCAAATATGTCAAATATGATGGATGCTATACTGTACACCACAGAACACACAGTTTTTCCATTTGATAACCTAGCAAAGCTAATAAGATTGCTTTTCTAAAGATAATATTACAAGCAGCAATAGTGATGGTGATGGAGAAAGAATGGGAGATAGAAGTGGATCCTTGCAAATATGTTGATCAGGATTAAATAATATTTCTTGTGCCTAATTTACACAATTGGAGCTCTCAAGAAAAGTAATGCTAAAAATCCTAGGACTTGTGGTCCCACTACTTTGGAAGGCATGGAACTGAAGAAGGCAACAGTGAGATTAGATCACAGGTGACAAACTCAAAGCCCGGGGCCCACTTTGGAAACAGCAAAGGACTGGCCTGCAGTGAAAATGGAGTTCAAGACGGAGGGTTGCAGGAGGCCATCGCAGCTGAAAACAGAGTCTGGGAACCCATTTTCACTGGCTGAGCACCCGGGCCACCACTGGCACCCCTCCCTGCATGAGTGACATCGAGATGGCCGCATCTACCCCATCCACACCCACTATAGCCACCCGAGGTCAAACACATCCCTGATGCATCCCTCAATGGAATTGAGCTTGAAACCCCTGAATTAGATAGATCAGGGTTGTCAAACTCACTTTGTCAAGGCGGCATCACATGACATATCACAACTTTTTTCTCTTTTGCTAAACCGAGTGTGGGTGTGGCCAGCACATGATGCATCCGGCCCATGGACCAGGAGTTTGATAGCCCTGTGAGAGGGGGTGGGGAGACAGACAGACAGACAAACAGATATGAAATCAAGATTCCCTGATTGCTACAGCAAGATTCAAAACTTACCAGTTCTCTTCAAAATCAGCAGCTTGAAACAAAAGTTTGTACAATCCAATAGACAGGTTCTTCCAATTCAACCTAAACACAGTATGACAGGGGTGTCAAACTTGGTTTCACTGAGGACCGTATCAGGGGATGAGGAGTGGAGTTAGCCAGGGGGAGCATGGCCAGCTCAACATCACTCATGTCAGGGGTGCCTGTGGTGGCCTGAGCTGCTCTGCTAGTGAAAATGGAGCTCAGAAGGGTTCCCCCCAGTCCTAGCAAGCTCCATTTTTGGCTGCGATGGCCTCTTAAAATCCTTTGCCAGCAAAAGCAGAGTTCAATAGGGCTGCATGAGGCCCTCCCAAACTCCATTTTTGCTGGCAGAGGCACCGCAGGCCAGTCCTTCGCTATTTCCAGGACAGCCCCACGGGCTAGATCTAAGCACCCCATGGGCCAGATCTGGCCCCCAGGGCTTCAGTTTGGCACTTCTGTAATATGATATCAATCTCAATCAAGTGGAATGGTCTATTGCTTCTTAGATAGTGTAAGCATTGGTTTCCAGAAATTAATCTTAATTTTAAACCGTTCACTGTCCCAAAGGTGCTTTTTTGGGACCTCCCAAAAAAGATATGCTTTGTTGGTAATGATGACAATGAGAGGACAACTGTTGTTGAATCTATATATCTAAAAGCAAAATACCACTCACGCATCTTTATGAAATATTCAGAACCGTAAAGCCTACAAACTTGAAATTTGGCACATATGTTCCTCTTGACTTCCGGGTGCTAGCCAACAAAGGATTTTTCAAAATGACTATCAGAGCATTAATATTTCCTATATTATTATAAACACATACTGATGCTAAGGAGTTCTACTCCCCCTCCCACCTAAAAAGAAATATATCCCAACTGCAGTTCAGCTAAGCCACACCCAGGCACATCCTTGCTGTCTCCTTCTTGCTCACAAAGCAAATACTGTTTCAGTTTCCATATAGCCCTGAACTCATACATTGACAGGACACTATCCAGATGAATACCGATGGAGTCTGGTAGGCAGAGGCACAATTCCCCACCTTATTTTCCTCCCCCCAAACTTGCCTGATCACATAGTTTCATGGCGAAGCACAAAATAGTATATATAGTATATATCTCCTCATAGCCTTCAAACCATGGTATAAACAAGCTCCAGTAACTGTTTCTGCATGATATGTACTCATAATATTGCTCTTGGTTGTTCCCCAAGCCACATCTTACAGTTATATTTAGCTTTTCCCAATATGAATGTTGTATTTTTTCATGTCTCCTGTTTTTGACTGTTTTTCCAGCATTAGATTTACAAAAGAGGGTTGTTAAAGCTTTGAAGAATTTTGGGAGAAGAAACAAAGAAAAAATGAAAAAGAATTTATTTGAAGGAACTGAAGAACAAGATTGTTAAAAGTAAAAGGGAGAAATATGAAATTGGTTTGTTTGGTTAAGGTTAAAACAGATGTGTTGATATAACTCTGGTAACTTTTAGTGGATTTTGCTATTGAGAGCAGAAAGGACTAGGTTTTAAGGATTTGTTTATAGTTAAACATGAAATATGAGATAAAGAAATCTTGTATTTTAAGAAGAGGTGAAAACATACTAAAATTGTTTATACTTGTGATGAAGGGGGAAATGATCTCTGTGTGTGTGTGTGTGTCTGTCTCTCTCTCTCTGTATAATATTTAGTTATTATATTCTTATTTTTTCCTTATTTTTTATTTTATACCTTTTCTACCTTTTCTACCACTTCTACCTTTTCTTTTTATTCCTTTATTTTGTTTGGTTTGTATTGTTTTTATTGTTGTAAATGTAATTTTTCATAAAATTACCTTAGATGGGTTCAGTGTTGTTTTTTTGAAAGAGAGTTAAGTCTGTAGTAAATAGAAAGTTGATTTTAAACAGGGGAAAAGAGCTGTGTCTATGCACAGAAGTTGGTCTTTTCAGTCCAGGAGTGTCCCCCAGACCACTATCATCCATTCTATCAAAACTTTGAGTGTGAGCATTGTTGGAGGGAAATGCAGGATGCTATCATCTTGTCTGGACAAAGCTCAGAGGACTAGCAGCTTCACTTAGGTATGTACCAGAAGCCACCATCCAGAAGGAACAACAGCCCCATGTATGGGAGTGAATAGACAGGGCTACAGATTCCCAAACTACTACACCTTCATTCAGCCACAGGTCAAGTCATGGAACTAGCCCAGGACAATCACAAACAAGCAACATGCAGTTAATCTGCATAGTAGCGCAGTTCCTAAGAACAACCATCTAGTAGAGCCCCAAGATTCACGTGGCTTCAAGTAACTTTGACTAGGGTTTACTGAAAACAAAAGGAAGGGGTGGATTTGGCTAGAGCAGGGGTCTGCAACCTTAAACACTCAAAGAGCCATTTGGACCCATTTCCCACAGAAAAGAAAGCGCTGGGAGCCAATAATTTAGCAAATGGTATGACTAGATAGGTGTGGCCAACTCAACGTCACTCACTCCCACCCAGTCACCTCCTGCTCTGGAATATGGAGTGATGGGGAAGGGAAGGACCAGCCAGTGGTGGGATTAGCCAACAGGGAGCTGCAGCAGAGGCCTGAAAGAGTCATATGTGGCAGACCCCTGGGCTAGAGAATAGGTTATAACAAGACCAAATATAAAAATGAGAATGTAAAAAATAAAACATAGAAGATACAGGATACTGTAGAGCAGCTGACCTCAACCTTTCTGGCACCTGAGACCAGGCAATTTTTCCATGGATCATGGGTGGGAGGGTGATTTTGTGTATTAGATCCTGCACATACATCGATAAAGCTTTACTCTTTCACCCACTGTTTGCACAGCCTATTTTCTAACAGGCCACAGGCCAGTATTGGGCTCACAGTCTGGGAGTTGGGGACCCCTGCTATAGAGGATATGGGACAAAACTGCAGGAATAGTACAGAAAGATGTGGATGCAGAGTTGGGTAGATGGCCAGTTTGAGGACCACTGTTCCAGAGATTCTAAGAAAATTTTTCTTTTGAGAAAACCTGTCATTTGTTGATACTGGCCAATTGATTAATGTTTGCTTTTTAGTTTCAGGAGTAAAACAAGCTTACCCAAATTGCTTCCAAATAATATTCTTTAACTACTCCCTCTGTGAGGGAGAAGGGTGATTTCAAAAATTGATAAATAAATAAACAAACAAAGTTATGTAATGTAATAAGGCGTATGAACTAAAGTTCATACACTTTATCACATTACATAACATTATTTTTTTGTTTGCATATGCTCATGAAAAAGAAAAAGAAATAGATACCATATGGAATTTTCTTAAAGCAAAAATTTTAGAGTCTGTTTATTAGAATCAATAAATGTTTGCAACAAGTACAGGTAGTCCCCAACTTACGACCACAATTGAGCCCAAAATTTCTGTTGCTAAGTGAAACAGTTGTTAAATACATTTTCCCCATTTTACGCCACAGTTGTTAAGTGAATCACAGCAGCTGTTAAAATACTAATGTGGTTGTTATGTGAATCTGGTTTCACCATTGACTGTTTGCTAGAAGGTCACAACAGGGGATCACATGAATGACCTCAGGACACTACAACTGTCATAAATATGAATCAGTTGATCATTTGACCAAGGGGATGCTGCAATGGTTGGAAGTGTGAAATATGGTCATGTCACTTTTTGCAGTGCTGGTGTAACTTTGAACATTCACTAAGTGAATCATTGTAAATCAAGGACTATCTGTATCATCTCTCTCTCTCTCTCTCCCTCCCTCCTTCCTTCCCTTTCCTCTCCCTTTCTCTATCTCTATATCTGTCATTATTACCTTTATAACTATAGCTGATAGTTGAAGCTTCTTTTCTCTTTTGACAATTTTTAGTAGTACTTTAATTATTGCTGTCCAGAAGAAAAATGGAATGCAGACATTTTACCTTCTTGAGAAACTTCAGATGAATTACTTGTTCAGCAGGTTTTCTTTGTCATGGGAAAGGACAGTATATAGAAGTAAGAACAATTTCATTATCTGCCAAGGAACACCATTGCATATCTTTCAGATGGGGATTTCCTATGAAGCCTATGCAAAGCCTGTGAGGGATGTTTCACTTCAACTGTGTTCCAAGCAGAGTCCACTTGTAAAGCCATGCAGCCTTCACTTTGAAGGCATGGATCAAAGCTGTAGTTTGCTTACCTTCAGGTCTTTTTTTGAGTAGTAACCAGAAGACCTTCAGTAACCAGAAGACCTTTCTGTGCATGATTATTGTATGTCTATTGAACTGTACAGAGGACTACAGAAGGAGACCCAACTCAAAAGTCATTTGATCAATTCTCTGCTAATGTAGGAAACCTGATAGTAAAATCTTCCTGATGACTAGCTATCTAGCTTTTGTTTAAAATGCTAATGAAAGGAATCTAACATAATTCATTCATTCATCCATACATTCACAAAATGTCTTATGTACAGTAATCTTAGGCAGTTCAGAACAAAATCAGTAGAAATCAGTAAAATATTCCCTCAGGCATGGGATAGTTAAAAAGAAGGCCTCTGAGGTAGCAGTTATTTATTTATAACTTTTAAATCTTTAAGTCACATTGCTAAGTGTCTTCAAGGTGGCAACATTTAAGGAAAGAGACTTGCAGTAGGATGGATAGATACTCTCAGGATCAGGATAATCTGTTTCTTGTGCCCCATAGGGCTTTAAAAGTGAAATATAACATTTTGAATTGCACCCAGAAGGAAGCTGGGAGCCAATGCAGCTTGCATAATAACAGCAATTATGGCATGGGCAAACCAAGGAGTACCCAGAAGTGCATGTGCCACTACATTCTGAACTAGTTTTAACTTCCAGATGGCTTTAAGAGTTGTTCCATATAAAGCATGTTCCACTAATCCAGTTGGGAAGTAGATAAGGCATGAGACACTATGAACAAAGCCTCTCGGTTCCAGATCCCACAGTTCAGCCCTGAATCAATTCAACTCAACTAGTTCAATTTTTGAATCTTCTTCTCTATCAGAAAAATATTGGGCTGCAGGGTCTTATTTTCAGTTCTTCGTTTTCATAATAATTGGAGCAGCCATTGACTGTTCCCATAATAACTGGAACAATCCCAAATTCCACTTTAAAACATGCTTTCCTGATATGAAGAAAGGGGAAAAAATAAAAAACAGCCCTGGATATCCCAAATAATTTACAGTAATTTGCACAGTCAGCAAAATTTTCTGGCTTCCATTTCTTAAACAACTATTAGAAAAATTCACCTTCCAGCCTAAATCATGCTACTAAAGTAAAGACAGGTGCAAAAAAAAGTGGCTTTTTAATTGAATTCTGTCATAAAAAACAAATTCCTGGATTCAGAATTGTGTAATTTTAACTATTCACCTTTTGTGTCAGTCTGGGAGATTCCAAAATAAATCTGAAGACCTGAAGTCTGCTCATCCTTGAACACACTGTACCACATCTGTTTAAGCATTCTATTACTATTCTTTGGAGTGAGTTGTTTATACTTTTGGCAAGAAAATGCATTCATCTTTTAAATAAAATCATAGGTGCTATGCTGTAATAATTTCTTCACTGTCTAATCTGCCACAATTCTTGTCTTCCAAATCAGCTGTTTTGTATTGATGTGTTCACTGATTTATATGTTAGTTATAGCCACCCATTCCAGTAGACTCTGGACATTTTACACACAACCCCCTTCCCCAAAAAACCAATACAAACATTTGAAAGTATAAAACACATGACAAGTCTGGTCCAAAAAAATCCTAATAACAATAAACCACACCAGGCCCCCAGAAATACATTAATCCCAGGCCTAAAACCAAAGTCAGGTCTTCAGAGCTTTTCAGAACCCATCCAAATCTTGAGAAGGGGCAGGGACATGGGAGAGAAGGCACACTTCTTTGGCCCCACAAGATGACTATGTTTATAGAAGGGATCTGGAATGAATCTACTCTATTGGAATGTACCAGGCAGGCAGAAACAATTGGAAATAGAGGTCCCTCAGACATGCAGACCATAAGCCATATAGAGCTTTATAGGTATCAAATGATATCTTAAATTGCACCTAGAAGACCAATGGCAACCAATACAGTCTGCATAGTAGCAATAACACATGGACAGATCAATAAGTGCCTGTTATTGTTCATGCTGCTGCATTTTGTACCAGCTATAGTTCAAGGACACCCAGGAAGGAGTGCAGATGATTCACATGATGAATCTGTGCAAAGGCCCTCCTGGCCACTACTGCCATCTGTTCTTTGCAATAGCTATAAGCCTAGCAGAAGCACCTACTTTTGATGAAGTGATGAATGGGGAAATACAGCCCCATCTAGGACTATTGACAGAACTATCCCTTGCCCTGGGAGACTAATCAGCAGAACTAGTCAATTTTGAATAAAAGTTTGCTCCACCCCATTCTGACCCAAACAGTAGATCAACAGTTTACCTGTGCAGACCAATTTGAGATATCAAGCTGCATATTGTCAGTGCACTGATGTTTACAGAATTCCAGATCACGGATGACTTCACCCAGTGGTTTTCATGTACCTGTTAAGTGGGATAAGGGGGAGTGTTGAGTTCTGAGACACCCCATAACTTTTAAGATAAATTTATTTTTCTTCATATTCACCATATATAGTATCACTCCCAATATAGTTATATACTTGCCTATTCAAAAGTAAGTTCCTAGATCAGTAGATTCATTCCCAGATAAATAGAAATGGGATTACAGCCTGAACTGCTATATTCTCTATCTATTATATTTGTGGTATTCAGCAGGTTCTGACCAGTTCTGGAGAACCAATAGCGGAAATTTTGAGTAGTTCAGAGAACTGGCAAATACCACCTCTGATTGGCTCCACCCCCGTCTATTTTCTGCCTCCTATGTCTTAGCTGATTGGCTGGGTCTTCTTTTGTTACCCTGAACAGGAGAATGGAGATCTGGAAAGCAGGTTAGTGGGGTGGGGAAGGAATCAGATTTTGCAGTAACCTTCCCTCAGGAGTGGAGAGGGAATGAGATTTTTCAGTATCCTTCCCCTGCCATGCCCACCAATCCATGCCCACCAAGCCAAGTCATGCCCACCAAGTCACGCCCACAGAACTGATAGTAAAAAAAATAATAATAATCCTACCACTGATTTGCACCTAACCTGTGAGAAGAACAATGCCCCTTTTCTGTTATTGTATCACATTTTACATGTCTCTGAAATAAATGCAAATAAAAGCCCAGTGACTATGAGGCAATATTTGAAAGGCATATTAAAATTGTCTGATGAATTGAAAAAGACCTGATAACCAGTAATGATTTAAAATAGAATATTTGCACCATAATTCTGCAGATATTCTCTATACTCTACTCTGTAGAGTCTACAGAGAATGCAGAGATTCTTCTAGAATTCAAACTCTACAAATTTCTGTCACATATGGTTGGTTGAACAGCCAGCCAGATGTTTCGACTGGATTTGGCAATTTTATCCAATTATCAAGTCCTTCCCAAGGTATGAGGGAAGGATTAGGGTAAAAATCATTTAAAAAATAACAAAACTGTGTTTTATTTATTTTTAGCTATATCATGTGGAGGAATTCACTGGAAAAAGCAATTATGTTTTGAAGAGTTAGCAGTAAAAAGAAACCAGATCGCCAAAGAACACAGTGCCAGAGCATAGAACAACTCAAAGAAGCAGTGCAAGATTGGAATATGTGGAGAAACCTGGCCCATCGAATTGCTAAGAGTTGGACATGGCTTAATAGATAATGTGTCATCATAGGATGCAAGTCCTAGGATGCAAATCATATTTTCCAAATAAAACTACCTTTTGCAACTGACTGATAGTTATTTTGTCAGTGCCGAAGGTGCTTCAAATGTTTTGGGATTCTACCCAAAGTGCCAATTACTATTGAGACTATCTTTGCTTTCCTTTGCCGCAATCACTTTACTTCTATTTGCAGGTTATTGTATTTTGTGATTTGCTTTAGTTTTTTTCTCTTCCATTCTGCTGTCTCCAGGTTTCCAACTGAAATTTCCACTATCCATTGGCTTTCTTACCAAAAATTATTAACTGTGGGGTGTTATGTGAAAGCAGCTTGTCTACTTCAATTCTGAGATCACAAAGCATTTCAGCTTCTTCATTTCCTATTACTTTGTCTATTTTGTTATCCCATCAGTTCTTGCTTCCAGGCAAGTGGTTTTTCTTGCCAGATCTTCCAATACACCACTGTTGCTAGCTGATCATGCTATTGTTTGTAGTCAGTCTGTGCATTCTTCTTGCAAGAATTAGCTGTTTTTCTTCAGCCTCTTTACAAAAGCAGCATTTCCCGTCCACTGCTGCCTTCTCAGTTCTGGCTTTGTATGCTTTTGTTCTTAAGGATTGGTCTTGTGCAGCCAGAATTCTGCATCTTTCTTCAAGTTTTCTACTATTAAATTATTGCCAGGTCTTGCTACTATCTGCTTTGCCTACTAATGATTTGGTGTATTAGTCATGTGATGCTTTTCCTTGCCATGCCTATTCATTATTTTTCCTTTGGTCTTTCTTCGTCTGGTCTCTGTGGAATTCAGTAAGCCTTCAGAGTATATTTGCTTCAATTCACCTTCTTCACTGTCCTTCACATATTCTTTCAATGCTCTTTTTCTTCTTAACTGTAATTGCAACATTCCATGCCCACTTATGCTTCCTGGTGCATAGAGTCAGTCAAAATCGCTACATGGATGAGGACATGATCAAGTTGACCTTGTGAGAAATAGGACTCTGGATAAGTCTTCAGTCCGATCCAGTACAGTTTCACTTAGAAAATGCAAGTATTAAGTTATGAGAACAGGGCCTATTTATTATATCCTTTCCTTAAACTCCTGTGCTGTAAAACTGGTGCTCTTCAAATCTGAAGGAATATATTCCCAGTCACTTTCTTACTTTAGTGAAATATCGGCTTTATCTAGATGATCTTTTGGAAGAGTTTTCTAACAAAATGATTCTGTTATTTGATAAAGAAATAGATTACTAGTAAAACAAAGTTGGTATAACTTGCTGGACAGGTCTATCCTGGTCAATCTATTAAGCTTTATGCTACACCTTCCCTTAAGGTAAGGTGTTGATTCATTTCATGATAAGCCAAGAGATTTATGAGAAAATATGGGTCAGGTCAACTTAAGAATGAGATCATGCTGAGGTCAGCATGGAATGGATGGAAATTTCAAAGCCTTCATGGCCCATCCTTGTTTAAAATGGCCCATCCTTGTTTAAAGATGAACTACTAATTTCTTAATTTTTTGGTTTAAAAAGGGTTAAATATGGGAAGAAGGAATCTATACAATATAATTTTGAAGAGGGAAAAATAATAGAAATTATTTTGTAACTTCTATAAAGAAGATTGGAAGCTACTTTTCAATTTTGTTTTTATTTTTTTTTATTTTTTATCTGTACTATTTGTAATATTTCATCTTTTGCCTTTTAATTTTTTTCTATACTTTTTATTTATCTTTTAATTATGTCAAATGTTTTAATAAAAATACACTAAAAAGAGAGGAGAAGAAGAAGGAAGGAAGAAAGGAAGTGTAAGTAGGAGGAAAATTGGAGAGGGAGAAGAAGGGAGAAGGGAAGGGGAGGAGAAGGAAGAGGAGAAAAGAGGAGAGGAGAGGAGAGGAGAGAAGAGAAGAGAAGAGAAGAGAAGAGAAGAAAAGAAAAGAAAAGAAAAGAAAAGAAAAGAAAAGAAAAGAAAAGAAAAGAAAAGAAAAGAAAAGATAGAAAATAAAAGGAAATGTATCTTTGGGAAATGTATCTTACATTGAAACTGCAAACATCCAGTTGTGTGTGTCCTGTATGCACATTTAAATAAACTATATATTGCAAATATGCCATAAGCCTTCAGTAGCCTCCATAAGAAACATCTCAGACAGGACTCCAAAAGGCTTGTGCAGAAGCTTTTTTATTCTGCCTCTAACCAGCAATTAAAAAAAACCCGATAGTTCTTGAAGCTTATACTGCCCCCCCCCCTCCAGACAGGACTTTTGACAGTATAAGTACTCCTCAAATTATAACCATTTGTTTAGCTACTATTTGAAGTTACAGCAGCACTGAAGAAAGTAACTTTCAACCAGTTCTCAAACTTCTGACCATTATAGAATTCCCCATGGTTATAAGATCAAAATTTGGGATCTTGGCAACTGGCATGTATTTGTGAAAACTGCATTTCTCGTGGCCATGTGATTGCCAAATATACGATTCTCACTTGGCTCTAAACAAGAAAAATTGATGAAGAAAGCTGGATTTGCTTAACAACTGCATGATTAACTTAATAACTGCAATGATTCACTTAATATCTGTGTCATAAAATCAGGCATTACTTAACAATTTCTTGCTTAGCAATGGAAATTAGGGTTCAAACTGTGGTCATAAGTCAAGGACTGCCTGCAGTCCCCAAATGTCATGATATATATTTAGCCCTTTCATTTACTGCAATTTTGGGAATTATTCTTTATTTATTAATGAACAGTTTTTCATATTTTATATTCCTATTGATTTAAAAATAATGTGCTGTTTCAGTGCCTTTCACATGCAGGTCTCATCCAATGGGCAGGAGGGAGCTTAGCTTGACAGCAAGTTGTCTTAATGGCCTCCCTACCCTTTGGAACTCATATCTCCTGAGAAAAAGTATACTCCTAACATCTGGACTACCAAAAAGGTTTTGAGAACTTTCCTTTTTATATGCAGAGTATCTGCTGCTAAAGCTTGCTTTGGTTAAGTTAGATCAGTGTTTCTCAACTTGGCAACTTTAAATTATTATGGTGACTGGGCATTTCTGGAAGTAGAAATCCACCCAGCTTAAAGTTGCCAAGATTGAGAAACAGTAGGTTAGATCAGTTGATTAGTATTCTGGATTATTGTTATTAGCCTCACTGTAAACAACTTCAAGTCAATCACTTTTGAGTAGAAGCCTGATGGCAGATGAGATTCTGCTGAAACGTTGCTACAACTTTAACAGCACTACAATGACATGGGATAATACCCGAAGGAAGCTAAACAGCATATATATATATAT